>JAECWU010000150.1:0-125145 GCA_018150985.1 Chymomyza costata
CTGAAACACTAGAAACTGTATCGCTTTAAAATTGTTTGGGATAAAAAAGAAAGTGGAAAAACAAATAAATTAGCTTTGAGACCAAATTCACTTTTATTCATCACAAAGTACGACAACATTTCTCTCAGTGTAGCGGAGTCTGTATATCTGTGACACTAAAAGATTTGCAATTTTAAAAAAGCATATTTGTATTTATGTGCAAATCGCATTATGAGGGTTTTAAGAATTGAGTTACTCGAGTGCTTGACTGACTCCAATGACAACGGAAACGACAATTGAATTTAAGTAAGCGAGCATTATGATGCCCCATAAGTCTGCACGAATATCCCTTGTAGAACCAAAGCATCAACACAAAAAAAAAACATTTGCATAGTTTTTCTTCGAAATTGTGACCAACTGTCGACAATCATTGACATTCGTCGCCGCATTTAATTCTATTCGTTTTTATGTGGCAAATCACAAAACTGCCTAATATATTCATATTAATCAGATATGCAAATGTGACCTTCGACCTTGTCGGGGTTTTCTCATGTTTTTTCTCATCATTTATAAACTTCGTTGTTACATTTTTGTATATTTTTTTTGTATTTTTTTCTTATATTGCGCCCACTTAGGCGCTGATTTCTTTGGCCAAATGTCAAAATCAAAACGAAATGCAAACCAAAATGGCAATAAACGTTTTTTTGATTGGGTCAGTCGGTCGCTACGAACTTTCTCACTTCTTTTGCCAGCTCGAAATGACGACGCATTTTTTTGTTGTTGTTGTATACACTTTAGTGGGGTATATTGGCATTAGAGTCTTTTGAAGGTTTGTGTTAGTAAAAATATGGTATACTTAGATTTTTTGTTGTAGCTTTAAGAGTTCTGGTCGCACTAATGCGCAGCTTTAGTATTGTTTCGCATCACAACTCAATCTTAAACTTAGCCGTGGTAAAACGTAGATTAGGGTGGCCATTTTTGCAACATCTCACGATTTTAATAACGCCACCCCCTAAAAAGTTTCCTTTTTACCTGTATGTAGCGCCTGTAAAATTTAAAGGCGATCCGAATGTATTTGAACCATAATTTGTTTGTTTGAAAATACAGTCAAAAACGGAAAAAGTGAAAATTATGACCTTTGACCTATTTTAGGGACCATCAAAAATTCAGATCACCTTTAAATTTCACAGGTGCTATATGCAGGTAAAAAAGAAACTTTTTAGGGGTGGCGTTATTGATATCAACGGTTTAAAAATCCTCCATACCAGCGGCGGCCACCCTAATGTGGATTATAGTAAGATTTATAAAAAATCAATTTTTAAATATGAGAATAATTTTTTTTTTTATTTAATATTTCTTAACAAACGAGTTTCCTAACTAGAGGAAAACAGGCCCATGCATGGTACATGGGTCAATAAGTCATTTTCTTTAAAGCAATACATAATCAAGCCGATTCCCCGTTTTCAGAGAGTTTTAACAATGTACTTTGAAGCGATTTCGTCACCCTTTCGTTTTAACCCTATAATTTGAAAAGCAGAAATGTCTATATCGATACAAGAGTGAAAGATTTTATTAATCGACAATTTTAAAAGAATATGGGCAAAGTCTTTCGTATCGATAATAAAAGCGATGTATGATGATGCTGACTTGGCGGTCCTTCACAATGGGAAAATTAGTGCACATTTCCAAACAGACACTGGTGTCAGGCAAGGATGCTCCCTATCACCACTACTACTCAATATAGTAGTTGACGAGGTTATGAGATAAGGATTATATGCGGGATATTCTGGCCTAACCGGATATCGAACGCGGAACTGTGGCACTATACAAGCGAAGTTTCTATCTGCACCGAGATAATAACACGCAAGTGGCGTTGGATCGGCCATGCTCTCAGGAAAGATAGAAGCAGCATTGTCAGGATGTCTCTAGAATGGAACCCTCAAGGAAGCAGACGAGTGGGAAGACCAAAGGCAACCTGGCGTCGTACAATACTAAACGAAACAACAATCAACATCAGCTGGAACACAGCAAAGCAAACTGCCACAAACAGAATCCGGTGGAAAGTTTTTGTAGAAGCCCTAAGCTCCCTGGAGGATTACTGAGAGGGGAAAAAAATGGGCAAAGCTTTCATAAACTCGTAAGATATTCCTCAATTTTGAAATGCTTCCGTTTAAGCATAACGACTAAATAAATTAAGATATGTAAATGAAACATTTTTTTTTTTGTTTTGGAACTTTTTTCTAGTGCCGGACTGCCAACTAGTGAGACGTAGATAACGTTAATCTTTCATTTCCTGAATTGAACAAATTGCTGAAAAAATATGTCTTCCTAAGCTAAAAATCCATTTTAAGAGATAACTAAATTTTGTGTCTAGCTATTTGCAAATATTTTTTCCAACAACAATGCCATTGATAAAATTAGACAACTGTATCATATGCATACAATAGCTCTCGTGAGAAAAATCTCTCAAAATTCACATATTATATATAAAAATTTGTAATAATGGTCCAATCTCAAGTTTTAATCAGTTGCAAAGTTACTGCTAAAATTTAATATATTAACATTTACAAGATTATATCAAAAAGCTGTCTCTGTTAAATAATATTTTTTTTGCGAGATCATCTTTTTTATTGCAAAATAAGTTGCGAGAACAATAAGATGCGGAGCAAGCCTAACAGCTGCTTTCTTCACACAGTCTGTCCAGCATTTAAGCTGTACGAAAAGTTTAGTTTCTCTCTTGCTTTCTAGAAAATGTTCAAAATGGAAAAGAAAAGTGAAAACATAGAAAAATCATCTTATCGTAACTTTAGAGAACGCTAGAGAGAGATTCCAAAACTTCGCGAGAACTCTGAACAAGATTAAACCTCAGCTTGCTCTTGTTCAGAGTTCTCGCGAAGTTTTGGAATCTCTCATCTTATCGTAACTTTAAAGAGAACGCTAGAGAGAGATTCAAAAACTTCGCGAGAACTCTGAACAAGATTAAACCTCAGCTTTCGATATATTGGTGTGTTCCAATTTAAAATTTTTTTTTTGAAATCGTCACTTATCGTTCCGATCACTAGAACTCATTGTAGACTGTTTAAAATTTTGAATCCGATTGGTTCCTTCATCATCACGGTTATGTAGAAAATGTAGATTTTAAGAAAAAATGTAAATGTTATAGGCAAATCGCAAAAATTTTCCTTTAAAATAAGAATATTGAAATGGCTAAACATTGGAATATGTTAAAAAATATTTATACTCTTTTGAAAGATCAAATATTTCAGAATACAAAGGAAATAATTATGCTACAAATTTGTTATATAAATTAAATATATTAGTCTGAGCAATTCTTTTGACAAGATGCATAATCGCCTATATGCCATTCCTTTCCATCTTCAAAGATATTTGTAATAGAAAATAAATTCTCCAATTCCAATTCGTTTGACAAGAAGCATAATCAAAAGTTAGCACTCTTAGTTAGAGATGAAAGAGATGAAATCTCTATGCCTAATCCATAAATTTCCAAGAATATGGAGGCATCATCTGAGATATTTGTTATAGAAATAAAATATAGTAATCTCCGCATTCTCTATGTGTTATCCCAAAATTTCCAAAAAAAAAGGGGTCCATCATCTGAGATATTTGTTATAGAAAAAAAATATAGTAATCTCCGAATCCTCTTTGTCTTATCCCTAAATTTCCAAAAAAGGGTCCATCATCTGAGATACTTGTTATAGAAATAAAATACAGTAATCTCCTAGTTCTCTATGTTTAATCCCCAAATTTCCAAAAAAGGGATCCATCATCTGAGATATTTGTTACAGAAATAAAACATAGTAATCTCCGAGTTCTCTATGTGTCTTCTAAATTCCTAAATTTCCAAAAATAAGGGGTCCATCATCTGAGATATTTGTTATAGAAATAAAAAATAGAAATCCCCGAATTCTCTATGAGGGGACACATCCATAAATTCCCAATAAAATGGAGCCATCATCTGAGATATTTGTTATAGAAATATAACATAGTAATCTCCGAATTCTCTATGTGTTATCCCTAAATTTCCAAAAAAAAGGGGTCCATCATCTGAGATATTTGTTATAGAAATAAAATATAGTAATCTCCGAGTTCTCTATGTTTAATCCCCAAATTTCCAAAAAAGGGATCCATCATCTGAGATATTTGTCATAGAAATAAAATATAGTAATCTCCGAATCCTCTTTGTCTTATCCCTAAATTTCCAAAAAAAGGGTCCATCATCTGAGATACTTGTTATAGAAATAAAATATAGTAATCTCCGAGTTCTCTATGTTTAATCCCCAAATTTCTAAAAAAGGGATCCATCATCTGAGATATTTGTTATAGAAATAAAAAATAGTAATCTCCGAGTTCTCTATGCGTAATCCATAAATTCCCAAGAAAATGGAGCCATCATCTGAGATATTTGTTATAGAAATAAAATATAGTAATATCCGAATTCTTATGTCTTATCCCTAAATTTCCAAAAAAAAATGGGGTCCATCATCTGATATATTTGTTATAGAAATAAAATATAGTAATCTCCGAGTTCTCTATCCCTAAATTTCCAAAAAAGGGGTCCATCATCTGAGATATTTTTTATAGATATGAAATATAGTAATGTCACCAATTCTTGCGACAAGATTCAAAGTCACCCACAAGCCCTCATAATTGAACATGAAAACTCTATAAATTCTCCAAATAATGGAGCCATCATCTGAGCTAGATGCTTAAAAATGTTGTTTAAAACGGCAAATAAAAATTCAAGTGTTTGAATTCTTACAATTTTAGAAAAAGTAATCTTTTAAGGAATCTCTTTCTTCCAAAATAAACCAAAAATTAGGCAACATTATGGATATCTCTTTTTGATTTCGTCACCTCTGCATTTAAGAGCGGTACAAATATGAGTGGTAAGCTTTTGAGTTCTAGGCATCCAAAAGAATTATTTTTTGTTTATTTATGTAATTGATGAAATTCATTCTAAATTATAAAAAAGGTTTGTATTCCAGAGCAACATATGTAGCCTTTCAAACCGTCCAAGAGAAATCTACTAAAATCACAGGCCCACAAAAAATAAGGGCTTCAGACCCCTTTAACATGTGCGAGGACTACCCTTATGGACTTTCAACCACTGAACCGATCAGTATGAGCCCCAGCACCCTAGCGTTCTGATATAACCTCCAAAAACGCTTTAAAAGATATTTTTTACGTCCGGGTGTCCGACGCTATATAAAATATTTTTGAGGTCGCTGCATCTGAATTCAAAGTTAAACAAGTACAGGCACGTCAGAGTTCTGAGATGAATATCGATTTTAATGGGAGTTTTTGAGGATATCTCAGAGCCCTGGGATGCTGCGTTTACTTGGACCTCAACTTCCGATTCAGTAGCTCAAAATCCAACATGGTTTTTGTAATCCTTTTCAATCTGCGTTTTACGTCTCTGAAAGAGTATTTAAGCTTCGACTCTCTACAGCTTTACAAAATCTACTTTTTTGTTCTCGTCCATTTTTTTTTTTTGTATAAAGTTCACGCCTGTTTTTTGCGTTTTGCAGTCAGTTTTATTGTATTTGTATGAACTTTATCCGAGCACGTTCAAAATTATGCAAATCAGCGCGATTTACAGAGTTTTAGGCCGGCAATTGGCAGCAAGGGCTAAGGAGCCAAATCTGGTAAGCATAAAAGGATTTTGTTTTAATGCTGTGCAAAGTTTGTTATTTTTATTTGCTTGCCTTTCTCTGGCTCTCTTCCATTCTCTTTTTTTTTTGGCTTTTTGCTTTTGTGTTATTCGTTTTGTTGATGTTGCTTTTGTTTGCATACACAACACCTAATTGAAAAGTTAAAGCAAAGGCAAACGAGCAATGAGACTTGCAAATGGCGCCCAAATCTGAACTATTTCATTTATGTGGAAAGAGTTATGTATGCTATGGCAACACTCAGGAACATGCAGGCTCAGACAGGCACAAACATGCACACTCAAGTTCAGACACGCACACATATGCAGATATTTGGGGGAAGCACGCAGCATATTGCCAGCCATTTGACCTTTTTTTTTTTATTTGGTTTTAAGTTCAAAAGTCGCTGGGTCATTTTGCTAGTCTTGCTCGGTTTTACTGCCGTCCGATAGACCTTGGCCAGGGCTGGGTTTAAGATTGGGCTGGATTTAAGTTTGGGCCGTCGCGCACACCGTCTGAAGATCTTGAAAATTTGTAAGTTTCAAATTTCAGCCTAAAAAAACATTTATGTATTATATGTGCGTTTATGTAAGTACAGCCAAGTTTCTTATGAAAGTCCCGAAATCGGTTGACTTAAACTTTAAATATAGACCAAGTGTTAAACATACTTTTCAAACTATTTAGTAGTGGGGGAAAAGAGATGCTACTCAAATTAAAACACAACTTTTATCAATAATATGCAGGACAGTCAGGGCTGTCGAAAGCCAGATTGGGCCCCTGCGTTGAAAACAATTAAACTGGTATAGGGTGTAATCTTAAAAAGCTCCAGCCAGGGGTATATAAGAGGGTATAAGGGGTATACGCAGTTCGAAAAATTTCGCGCGGAATGACAAAACTTCATATAAAAAAAAAAATCCCATTTGGGATATCCCATTTTCGAACTGCGTATAGGCCTTTAAGCATTATTTTTGATTGCGTTTGAAAACTTTTATGAAATCTTATATACCATAAAAATAATTTTTCAAACAAAAAACATCTGCCAACGTATCTGGCAGGCATAGAAGAAATGAGGTAAACTATCCCACAAAAAATTTAAAATTTGTATCTATCATGCTCCGGAAAACGAAAAAACCAAAACGAAAAATTCTGTTTTGATTCGTTTTTGCTTGCTCCGGAAAACGAATTTTTTTTTCGATATGTACCTTTTTATTTTCGATAAATTCGTATCTTCCCTTATTTTACCGATAAATTCTTATGTTGTGTTGGCGCGAAATTATTTTTGTTTGGTAGAAAGCAGCTGACATGGTTGCCACAGCTCTGCACCTTTTTTTGTTATATTTTGTAGTGCTTAACTTCGATACATCGATGTTTCGATACATCGAAGAACATGTGGCGGTTATTTTTTGAATACTTAAATTAATTCAGAGTGTTATATAAGTATTTTCATATAATAAAATGGAATTAACAAACAAACCAAGAGAAAACATTTCAAAATTAATTACATTTCATAGACAAATAAGCTAAGAAATACTTAATAACAACCCAAAAGGTTATACAATGAAAGCAAAAGATAATACAGGCCATTATGGATCCATTATGGATTTTGAGCAGCCGAATCCGAGGTCCAAAAAACCACCAAAAAATCCCATAAAACTGGATAATTTGAATATTATCTAAGAACCCTTGGATTGGGGTTTTTTGGACTTCGAATTCAGCTGCCCAAAGTCCATAAGGGGTGCCTCTGTCACCACTTTTTTTTTGTGAGCTTATGAGTTATGATTGCCCATATTTTGTCCGTAATGGAATTTGGTCGATAATCGAAAATCGAAACAAAAATATCGATGATCGGAAAAAAATAAAAATCATCGATGCATCGATATAACATCGATGTTACTTTCAGCACTAATATGTTGTTTACATTTTATTTTCATTAAAATATTGCTAGTTCTTTATTATTTTTCTCTATATATATAGGGTTTTCCAACAAGAGGTGTTATTTTGAATCACCCGGTATTTCAGTAGCTGTCACTTTTGAAGCTTTTATTCTATGACATTTGACAAGTAGAAACTACGCCATTACTAAAAATGGAACGATACACGCTTCAACAACGCATTGAAATTATTAAAATTCACTACAAAAATGGTGAAAATCTTGCAGTCACAGTTCGAAAAACTAAAGCATTTTTAGGTCGTCGTGAAGCACCTTGTCGGACCGCAATACAGAAATTGGTGAAAAAATTCGGGCTGTTGGGACAAGTTAGTGATGTGAATAATAAAACCCGTGCACGTCGCTCAAGAACAACTGAGAATATTGCTGCTGTAGCCGAAAGTGTTGAAGAAAATCCAGGTTTGTCCATTCCTCGTCGTCCGGCGGGGTCATTGGACCTTACTTTTTCAAAAATGAGGTTGGATCAACAGTTACGGTGAATGGATTGCGCTATCGAGAGATGATTAATGATTTTTTGATCTGGACAACGTTTACTTTCAACAAGACGGCGCTACGTGCCACATAAGCAACGAAACCATTGCTCTTTTACGGGATCTTGCGACTTCTTCCTTTGGGGCCACGTGAAAGATAAGGTCTACGCCAACAGCCCAACGTCGATTCAAGACCTCAAAGATAGAATTCGTGAGGCTATCGAGGACATAGGGCAGCCACTTTGCGATTTGGTTATGGAAAATTTCATGAAAAGGATATGGTCCTGTAAGCGTGGTTGTGGTGGCCATTTGGCTGATGTTATTTTTTATTATTAACCGCATACCTTTCTCTTTATTATAAAATAAACATTCGATCATTTATCTCAAAAAATTACATTTTTCTTTGAATACCAAAATAATACCTCTTATTGGAAAACCCTTTAGTAGAATGAACTTTCACGAGATTAAATTCAGTTCATAAAAACTTTGTAAAGAAACAAAGATGTGAAAGCCATTTTATTACTATTACATTTCCATATTTATCATGAAAAAAATTACAAATGTGTTTATATCGCATTACAAGTTGATTCATTGATGTTTGCATTAAATTCTTCAATTCTTCAATAATTTTATCTAAGTGTATAAAATAATTTTCGCAGTAAAGTTTTAAGTATCAGTTTTGAGAAATTATAATGAAACTATATATAAATGGAATATAGAAGAAATCGTATTTAATAAAATATTATGATTGCGCCCCTAGTTGCCCAGCGCCCATGGGGCTGCCTCAAATTTATTCCGGCACTGTGTTTGACATATGTCAGTGGGCTTATTTGCATACAGACTGGACAAGAGCAACCAAAAAGGGGTTATGCATGGCGTCGTATACACATCCGGGGTTTTGTACGTGGTTTCATACGTGACCATTGCATATTGGACAGCGCTACGGCAACGTGACAAACCCAATTTAATCTGCAAACGTTTTAAAAGTAGACTAAACCAAGTCGTGTGCTCAGAACCGCAACGAATCACTTAATTTACTTATTTTTTTTTATTTATTTACTTTTATTTATGTTATCTGCTTATATAACTTGTAACACGATTTCGTTTGTAGCAGTTCCAAAGAATGACCAACCAGTCTTTGGAGTTCCCAAAGCCACACACAAACACTGTAACCCGAAACATGTCAAAGATCAATCAGTGCACAGAGCCAAGTTTTAGTTTACCAATTTGTTTAGTGAGTTTTATCATTTTTTTTCTTAACATTCATTGAGTTCTCTCTCAAAGGCACAAACATATTTATTCCAGCAAACGACAACAATATTAATAATAAAGTTGTTGTAGAGAGTGATTGTTGGCTTTAAAGAGCAGACAGCTCAAATATCCAAGAGAATTTCTTTGAAATTTGTAACAGCCTTAATGAACCAGTGCATAGCTCCAATAACAATATAATTTAACTAAAGCTTTGACTTTGAGTAATGACTTTATTAAAAAATAAACAAATTCTGCTGTAATTATAAAATGTATGTATATCAATTATTTAATTAAAATATATGGTAAATTAAATAAGCAATTATTTGCCAACAATTACATAGCTTTTGTTTTATATTATTTCAGTGGAAAAATGTAATTAAGAAGCTTGTTTAACAATTTATGAAAGTTGCTTTAAAAGATTACTATTTTGACAATTGTCTTCACTTACTTTCTCGTTTGTTAACATTCTTTGAATATAAATTATTTTTCACTGGAATTTTCTTCCTTAAAAAGAAAGGTTTATTATTTATTTTTTCACTTAATTTAAATGACGGCCTGACATGTATTGCCTGATAAGTCAATTGCGTGTCTTTTGCATATCGATAATCTAATTACAACAATCAAGTTTATCGCGTGTAAATGAAATACTTTTTAATGCTGGCAACGCCAGCGCAATGACAGCTAGCACCACAACGCATTGAAAATTACAGCTAGATGAAATTTTGAGTTGCTTATTTAAAGTAGAACTAGTTCAAGTTCTTATGAGTCGATTCGCTTTTATGCTCAGTCGGTCTAAACACAAAGCTTGTAATATAAGAAGAAGCCATGAAAGAAACTCTAAAAACTATTCAAAAATGCTTGAAAAATTTTAGTAAAGAATATGAATAACTAGATACAAAGATAAGTTATTCATTATGATAATGTTCGATAGAATTTGGCAAATGTCTTTTAGCCGGTTTTTTTATGCCAACGCCATTGACGAGCCCAGTAAACTTCGATTTTGCGGAATACCAAGGGGTCCCAAGATATAATTTCAAGAAATCCGGAGTTAGTTCGATTTGCTACTTGTCAATAATGAGTGAATCTTTATGGAACTAAGTCCTGCGATGTCTTAAGGTGAGAAACATTTTATTTGCTTTGTTATTAAAGTTAATTAAACTTTGAAAATTAAGAATTTTTAGGGTTATTTTGGGTCGAGAGACATGAAAATGACATACATTTTTTTCATAAAAACTGTTTTCGAGATTTTTTCGAAAAACATGTTTTTTGTACTGTTTTTAGTTGTTTGTGAATATCTCGTGAACAAAATGTTTTACCGACATAATACCATTAGATTGAAAGGCATTGATGTAGCCTTTACGGTGAGATATATGATATGTGAATATTGAAAATTTTGAGTTTGCATTTTACTAACACAAAAAATAAATAAATAATAATAATAAATAAAAATAGGATTTGAGCTGAAAGAGAGTTCTTTTACGAATATTTCGAGTCTAAGAACGTCAAAATCGGGTTTGAACTGTAGAAGCTATGGAACTATGTAAGAAAGTTCCAAGAACTGTAGATGCTAAGGAACCATGTTGGAACTTTCATGCATGGATCCGTAGCATCCTAGTTCCTACCCGATTTTGAAGAACTGTAGATGCTATGGAACCATGTTGGAACTGTCGTACATGATTCCGTAGCGTCTACAGTTCTAACCCGATTTTGACGTTCTTAGAGTAGGAACTTCAAAAAGTACTTCATGTACGAAAGTTCCAAGAACTGTAGATGCTATGGAGCCATGTTGGAACTTTCGTACATGGTTCCGTAGCAACTACAGTTCTAACCCGATTTTGACGTTCTTAGAGTAGGAACTTCAAAAAGTACTTCATGTACGAAAGTTCCAAGAACTGTAGATGCTATGGAACCATGTTGGAACTTTCGTACATGGTTCCGTAGCAACTACAGTTCTAACCCGATTTTGACGTTCTTAGAGTAGGAACTTCAAAAAGTACTTCATGTACGAAAGTTCCAAGAACTGTAGATGTTATGGAACTATGTTGGAACTTTCGTACATGGTTCCGTAGCAACTACAGTTCTTACCCGATTTTGAGGTTCTTAGGCTCCGTAAAAGAATTCTCTTTCAGCTTAAACAATTTTTTTTTTTTTCAAATTTTCGTGTTAATAAATTTTTTATTGATGCCAATTTAGCCTTTATTCGATTAGATCTGTACTTTTCAAAACTTCGTCAGCCGGAAAAAATATTGGATAAACCTTAAACCTTGTTTAAAATTTCACTTATTTCGTGGAGCAACTTGCTAAGGTAAATAATAATTCAAACTAATTTCGAAGGCGAGTTTGAAAAATGTATGAGTTTTTATCATAATTTAAACAAAATGAAGAACATGAATAATGATATTGGTGATTTTTGGACTAATAAGGCATTCGAAACCAAGGTACTAGAGTTGCTAAAGGCTTTGATTAACCATGGAAACTCATTTGTATTCTATCTATTTGAGGTTGGCGGAATACCTTAACCCTAGATCCTCAGTGCCCCAGATGAATTTCAAATTTACACTACTGAGTGCCCCAAGGAAGGGTAAGATGAAGGACAGGTCTAGGGTTAAGATCTTAGAAAATATCGATACATTTTCTGTTGAATATACAGACTTTTAGATGCGACAAAATACAGACTTCAGTTTTCAGTATAGACTCCACCTTTTAGTTTTGGGCCGAAGTAAAGAACTGCCAGAACGCAGCAGACAGCAATTCATTTTTTGAGCTGGTAACATTTTTTGACGCTGCCCTGGTCAAATGCTGAAATTTAGCAGGTCTTCAGTTAAGTCAGTTTTATGCAAAACCATACATGTTCTGATAGACAATATTTGAACGTAGTCTAAAGTCTTTTCATGTAGCCTCAAACACTGCATTACAAAAATAATTGGTGAAACCCCTTAATTTTTTCTATTGAGTCAACAAAAGTTCGAATCGGTATCAAAAAAGTTTTTAAAAATTTTCGTCTATCTGGCAATGAAATGTTTTATTAAGATCAAGAAGTTGTCGGTATCTTCTGAAATGATTCCTTTCGCATTTAGCCTATTTATTAAAAATATAATATACATTAGTATACCATATAACCGGCAGCTATAAAAATTATGGGCCCTACTAACTAACTCTACTAACTCTCATAATATTTTTTAACAGAGCTATAAGTAAAGCCATGTTGAAACCGCTGCCCCAGTTCAGCAACCACAAAATGGCGTCATCTCAAAAAGCCTAGACTAAAAGAAAACATAAACAAAACAATTACCAAGACTTTTCTATGCTACCCACAAATGTGGCTAGTTATAATGCAGGTATTGATTTCAATTATCTTAAACCTGCGCGTCGACACCCACATTAATTACAAAAACAAATAATTTATCAGCATTAATTATAAAACAACATTGTAGAACGTTACAAGCTTTAAAAACATTGGAAACCGTATTACGTGTTCACAATGTCTAGAATATTTGCTTATCAGCCAAAAACCTAGATAAGCAGTAAGAAAATAAATATAAGAGCAGAACATGGCGAAAATTCCAAAGAAAAGTTCTGGCGAAAATGTGCCACCGCAAATTTGTGATGAATTCTTATAAATCAAACATTTAAAACTTTTTAATAAGTTAACTGAAAAAAACAAGGCGAAAAGTCTGAACGCATTTAAGAGTAAACCGCTGCAAAGCAGCGCCCTCCTTAAACACAAGTTGTTAGCAGAGCCCCCCCGGGGTTGGGAGGTTCAGAGGTAATCAGCTATGTGTCCATTCGAAAACTAAACTTTGCCCTATACGCAAAAGTTTCGTAAGAAAACTACAATTTTTGTTGTTGTTTTTTTTCGTCTTTTTTTGCTGTGGTATCTGGGGTCAGTGACGTAGATAGATTTTTGAGGGGGAGGCAGCAAGCTGAAGAATTTGAATTGAACTTGAAGTCAATTATGGCAGGTGCTGAAGCTTAGCCTTATAAGTAATCTTATATGTTTGCAGCTCCTAAAGAAATCCACGAAAACACTTTAAAACATTTCATCTGGAATTCAGAATAGGAGAAAATATTTTAAAGTTCATAATGCATATTCTCTAGAATATTTGATTTAAATTTTTGAGAATCTGTGTGGCTCTTAATTTCGAGCACAAAACTCTTGAATTCTTGTAGACTTGGTTCTTTGATATGTCATAACTAGCATGGCCTTTACTAGGGTTAAGGGGTATACGCAGTTAGAAAAATTTCGCGCGGAATAACAAAACTTCATATAAAAAAAAAATCCCAAAGGGATATCCCAAATGGCCTTTAGAGTAAAAGTTTGAAACAGCTAAATTTGCATTTTTGATTAAAAAGTTAAGTTAGTTGAAACAATGTTGGCAATTTTTTCATTATTTATTAAATCTCGTATTGAGTTTTATACTTTATCTTAACATCTTTATATTTTATTCAAATATTTTGAATATTTTTAGAAATTCTGAATTTCGAATGCGACTTTCAGAAAATTCAGTTTTTAATGAAGCTGGCAAAGATGTTTTGAGATAAGTTAACGATAAACTGAATTTTTTAATAGATAAATTAGAGTCGGAAACGAATTGAAGAATTTAGGAAACCAATATCAACTTATTAGTAGCACCTGCCAAAAAAAAAATAAACAAAGTGCAGCCAATCATGTACAACTTCAGATGAACAAATTTCTTGTAATCATGTTTCTACGAAAAAATCTCAAGATCATTCAAATATCTTACGATTGACTTCATACTTGTTACTACATATACTATGATATAGTTATCAGTGTTTAAACTTTTTTTTTTTTAAATTCAACAACTTACACAAGTCTATTTAGAAAAAAAAAAATAAACATTTATAAAAAAATAAAAAAAAATAAACATAATTTTTTTTATCATTTTTTTTTTAAATTTTTATTTTTTTTACTCATAAATTTTTTCACTAAACTTCATTTATTAGCAATGAATTAATAATCTTCAAAAAAAATGAGCCCCAACATTTTTGTAATTCCATAATTTCAATCTTAGACTCAAGAGAGTGAGCTGATCAACCAAGCTATCCCCTTCTACGCCACTGGTTTATATAAAAATGAGCGCAAAATAAATAACGTATACGCTACGTTAAACGCTTACGTTACGTCTTTTGTTAAATTTCAATGGCAATGGCAACAACTATAACAACAACACCAGCAACACCAACAAAGTACATGATTTGTTTTGCTTTACGGTCATGCCAAAACAAGCGCCCCAAAAATAATGGCCAACTGAAAGTTTAGCTGCTGCTGAGCAGCTACGGAGCAGCAGTTCCAGAGCTGCTTCATTGCGTGCAGCGTCAATTTTCTACTGTCAGCTGCAGAGGTGGCAAGCAGCAGCAGCAGCAACAGAGGGCAGCATACTAAGCCAAAATGGACACGAAATGCAGCCAGCACAAATGTTAAATTTCACAAATTCTTATGTACTTATGTGTGTTATATACATGCATACATATGGTATGTATAAAAACGAAACCGGTAAAAAATAAGTAGCCATGCAACAGCAAAAAATTGCGTGTACGTAAAGTCGGGCAGGAACGACTTCGAGATACACGTACATGATGTGCGTCTGTGGAATAGCCTAAGGGAGGAGCTTTTTGTGAACGATAAGACTGAAACAGCTCAAAGCGGCACGATAAAAATACTGCACAAAATAAATTTGTTTTATTTATCATAATTTTCGATGAGCATCCATTTTGGACGGCTATGTTTCGAATTTTGAGTATTTAACAACCAAACCAACAGTTGACCCACCCTATACATTCATGCGGGCTTGAACATTATTTTAAATTGTTGTTTCAAGTAGGTGCCTGTGTGAACTGAATTCAAAATATGCTTAGAATCCTTATTTTAAGGGTGGGACTTTGTGTGAACGATAAGACTGAAGCGGCACGATAAAAGTACTGCACAAAATAAATTTTTTTTTATTCATTCATTTTGAACGGCTATGTTCTGAATTTTGAGTGTTTAACAACCAAACCAACAGATGACCCACCCTATACATTCATGCGGGCTTGAACAATATTTTAAATTGTTGTTTCAAGTAGGTGCCCGTGTGAACTGAATTCAAAATATGCTTAGAATCCTTATTTTACGAAATGCTGCAGAGTAGTGCTGGAGAAAATATCGACAACCGCAGCTTAAAATCTCTATATATCGATGTTGGCCAAAAGAGATGTTTCTCCAGCACTACTTAACACCCATTTGATGAGTGCGGAAGTGCTGAAGAAACATCTCTGTTGGCCAACATCGCTATATAGAGATTTTAAGCTTCGATCATCGATGTTTTCTCCAGCACTACTGCAGAGTTATAGCAAAATAGTCTCGACATCGTTTTGTTTGTTATTGGAGGTACTAACCAAAATTTGTTAATGCACAGATGTGAAATTAGAGCATTTTGACTGTGTCGTTTGATGATTTAGTCGATTTTGTTTGTTTTGATTACACAAATGCACAGAAGACGCCAAGATCAAAAGATTGAACAGCATGGCTGACAACCACAACCACAAAGGGAAGCAGATTCTAAAAAAAATCTGCAAAGCAAGTAAAATTTTTGGCTTCGTAGCACTTATGATCTCTCACAGCTCTTGGTACCCAGATAGACATTAGGGCAGAAAAGTACGTCCTATCATGTTGCATACTTCGGTAGAACTTAAATCTGCGGGAGAGCACCTCGGGCCCAGAGGGATCCCCCGAAATTTCCCTTGCCGCTGTACCGACAGCCTGCCCGTATACATCGATGTAAACATATTTTTATTCTATATGATCTCAAAAGCTTCCCAAACTTAGCATGCCCCTTTTACTCTACAAGTAGCGGGCAAAAGAAAAAAAACAGCAAGTTGCAAGAGAGCAAAAAAATTACTGAAATCATTTTACAGTTGTGTCGCTCTGTTACTTTTGCTGCTGTTGTTGCTGTTGCAACTGCTGCTGTGGTTCACATTGAAAATGTGAATAAACTTTGACAAACAGCTTCAAGTTTTAAAGAAGCAGCAAAAAAAAAAACAACAAAAAATGCTGCAATAGTTCAAGTTACTTACACTGAACAATTTAAATTAAAGTAAATAAGTGTAGATAAATGTGTGTCTGCGTGTGTGTGTTTGCTTACCTGTTCATGGTGTATAAGTGTGTGTGCGGCGTCGTGCCTCAAATTGCAACACAAACAACTTTAGTAGTAAAAACAACGGCAAAAAGCTGCATGCAAAAAACAAAAAAAAAAAATCACTTTAAAAAAAAACGGCACAAAAAGCTTTGTCAAGCGGGCGACAGGCGTGCGAGCGGGAGAGATACACAAACGAAAGCTTAAGGCAAGGTAATTATGTTATGTTGCAAATTGTTGTCGTTGTTTTTGTTTTGTTGTCTTTGCAATGCTTCGCTGCCTTTTTTTATGTTGTTGACAAGCAGCAGTGGAATAGAGACAGCGGCGACAGCGACAAGGACAGACAGAAACGACGCTTTAATAGACACGTGAGTAAATTAGTTTGCAAAGTGGAAGCAAGAAGAAAGAAGACAAAAGCAAAAGTTCACTTTCGCTGCGTGCCAATGCTCTTCTCTGGCATTGTTGTTGTTGTTGCAATTGTTGCAGCTGCTTAGCGTGCAGCTAATAACTGTAGTTGGACATGCAATGCTGCCCCCGCCGCTCTTGCCTCTTGCCCCACCAACCGCGCTCTTTTTGTTGTTGCCGCACAATGAATTGCGCATTTTTGCAACTGCCGCGTAATATTTAATTAACGTGCAACTGCAACTGTAGCAAATTTATTTCTTTCTTTTACGTTTACTTCTATCTTAACGTCTTCTTTGTTTTGTTTCTTTTTTTCTTTTGTATATAAACGAAAGCGACGCGTTTAGTTTTTGACACTTTATCAACACAGCAAGAGCAAGCGCAACAACAATGCCATGTACCTTAGCAATGCTCTCTTTGTGCTCTCTCTTTAATGCCAAACACACGGCTGCGCACGCTCACCTGACTTGCTCTCTGGCAGGTAAAGCAACACTCAGCAGTCATATGAAGCAAAAAAAAAGGTGTCGCTTTTTCAAGTGCAACTTTAAATGCTCTCAACACAGCTACGTCACATGAACGAATTTATTGCAATATGTATTTGGTTGATGCTTACTAGTTACTTGATATTTTTTTTTTATAATATGACAATTTATGTTAAATTTTTTTTTCAAGCGTCTCGATATCGTGACTTACTTAGTATTTATTAAGTTCAATAACTGTTTTGTTGATGTAAACTGCATGTAAAAACATTAAGATCAGTGCTGGGCAGCCCATAGCCCAAACGGGCACTTTTTGTTCGTGCACTTACGGCAGACCGCTCTCTTTTTGCCCAGCTCTGATTAAGATAAATTGTTCTACAACTTCATTTATTCTTCAAATATTTTAAAATGCACTCATATCAATAGTTTCTGATGAATTAAGGTAATCGAACTAGAGGCATACTTGCTTCTTGGCTATATTAACTTCTATTTGAAGTTGACTTTATTTATTCAGAACTTGCTACATTCTGTAGTATCAAGCCCAGTTTTAGAAATCACCCTTTTGCCTAGTGGGAATTGAGCGATTTATTGCTTATGACTGCTAGAGGAAAACATTCCATCATAAGTTAATGCCTAAAGGCGTAGGTTTTCCAGGCTATATTGCATTGCGAATGAAGCAAATTGTTAAAATTGGAATTGAAATTAACTTTTTTTTCAGTCTTTAACTTCGATGGAAAATATAAGTTTTTATTTAGCGCTTCAAAATTCAGCCCTATCAACAAAATCTATTGACTGATTTAGTAAATTTATTAGTTTCTTAATTTTTTGCAATTGTAATTACACCCAATTCTGTTTTTACACGGTCTTTTTTTAAACAGTTATGAAATAACAAGAAATAGAAACAAATTTAAAAACACAATTTCATTCCATTTAGAACGATTCAAAAAGGTAATTGATTAAAATATGAAAGAAATATATTTTTATTAACCTTATCGTTTAAAAATTTAGTTAGGGAATAGTTTATTTTCATATCAGCTTAAATGCCCATACGCAGTTGGAAAATTTTCGCACGATATGACAAAACTTCATATGCGAAATATTTCGAACTGTTTATGGGCCTTAAGGATTTACTGCATATCTTTTTAGTCGGTTTTTTCTGGAACGTATCTACCGTGTAAAATCAGAATTAGGTGTATATGTAAGTATAAGAACTTATTGGCACTTGCTAATCTTAAATCTTAGCATTAAGTAAACTGTCGGCTTATGACAAAGTCTTTTAGACCGATTTGAAACTAAAAAAAATTGATAGAGCATTGACTTGATTGACAGAATTTCGAAACATCCCATGTTTTTTTTGCTTAAAATTCTTGTTGTATAAAATTTGTCTTTTATCTATTCATCTACCTATCTATTGAAAGACCTATTAGTTGCAATGAGCCCTTTGACGACAATGAGTAATAAATTTTGTATTCTGAATTGTGACATGACATGTCATGTGAATCCTATTTATCATGAATTGAAAACAATTAGTTAGAATTTTTTCAAAAAGACATTAAAACATCAGAAAAAAAAAACACGCTTGTGTGCAGCAGGCAATAAAATTTGTTGCAATGACAAAAACCAATAAACAAAACAATCAGCAGTAGCTGCGTGCTTCTAAAATAATCGTAAACCAGAAGAACATTGCCAACCAATTACTGTTCGCGAACAAAAAATATTGAAAAAAAACTTGAGATCCTAAAGTTCTGGTACATGTTCCATTTTTTTAAGACGATAAAAAAAATCCTAGCTTATTCTCATGCTTTTCCCAGCGCATTTCGTTTTGAAAACAATTTAAATTAAAACAAAAAACAGTGCTGACTGCAATAATGCGTTCATGTGACGTCACTTGCTTGTATTCTTTAACGCAAACCTTTGCGCCTCCTCTTTTTTTACTTCATTTAACCAGGCAGCACACTTTGTCTCACTCACACATGCGCAGCTGCAAACAGGTAGTTGTCACTCACACACACACACGTACGGCCCAGAGACACGAAACGAAGCGAAGCGCGTTTTATTTTTTTTTTGTTACTTTTCAGTGTTGTACTTTTTGTTTTGTTGTTTTTGCTTAAGACATTGAACAAAATTTTCTTTTAGTTTGCACAAAACTTTGAGCAAATTTTTGATTTGCTTTAATGCAAACACAATACACTTTGCAATTTATTGCACTTGCAGCACATTTTTAAATGCCTCAATTGGCTTTAATTCTTATAAGTTGATTTGTATTGTTGTGAAAAAATTTATTATGAACTTATAGCCGCCGACGCGTTTTCGTGTGTTGGCCACAAGCGCAACGCGCTGCCAGCTCAAAAGTCGTTACTCGAATAAACTCAAAGTTGTTTCTATGCCGCGTTCATTGCAGCGTTGCTTGCCAAGACGCGCTCTCTACGTCAAGCGTAAAACGTAGAGCGAAAAACGTAAGACGGCGGCACTACGTAAGTGCTGCGATCGTAACTGACTCGCTCGCTCTTAAATGCGCTGCAGCGACGCTGACGTGCGCGTCGATTGCCTTGCTGCGCAGCATTTATAATAATAATAAAATTAAACAATAAAAAATAAACGATAAGGCGCTTCTTTGAATTTTTGCTTTCATTTTTTCCATTAGTTCGAACCAAACTTGGCAAGTTTGAAGACTTATCTCAAGACCCCCCATACATATAGCACTTAAAAATCGTTTTTCCGCGGAAGCAGTTGACATTGAGATAAACAATTTTTCAAGCTGATGCAGCTGGTCAAGCTCTAGTAGTAGATCTGAAGCACAGAGCCGTGGGCAGGATTTGTCAAAAGAGGGGTTAGTAAAAAATGTTGTAGCTATTATAGGCTATCTAAAATGTCATTCATTCATGGCTGTTTCCCCATCGATATGTATTTACAACTGAAACTTTTATAATAATTATTAATATATCAGAAGATACTAAAATGTTATATACTCGAGTTCGGAAGATATGATATTCCAATGCATACAAAGTCTAAAGAGTATATAGAACGTATGTTAGAGTGTAAATAAAGCGCAGGAGGTTATATTCTTTTATATTCATGACTGGCATTAGAAAATTCAAAAGCCTTAAATGAAAGTTGTAGTTTTTTTGATCGTTTAAATCGTAAAAATTAAAAAATGTATTAGCACTCTATCGAAATAATAGTTTTCGTGATTCTGCATGTCAAAACCGGTTTAAAAAGACTTCTGGCTCAAAACAAAGTTCATTAAAACATATTTTATGCACGAACAGCTATTTTCTGCTATTTTTTTCCCCTTGAATAAAAACGTCTTTAACGTCATCATTTATTTTGGCCGCTAGATGGCGCAAGCAAATGGTTGCATGTTAATAGTTTAAGTAAAAAAAAATTACAAAAAAGGGTTACGGTCATCCCCTTTATGAACGAAATATCCTCCGATTTATATTTTTCAAGATCGTCATAAAAGTTTATACATTAAAAAAGTTAAATATAAAAAAATCTTATTTAATATTTTTATAAATAATTTAATATTAAAATAATTTAACCTTTCTCAAATAATATTAATGTAAGTCTAATTTAATATTTTATTAAAAATGGAAATTTAAAAAATTATATAAATTACATAGTAAAAAAAAGGTTTTTCGTCTGAGAAACGAAGCTACCCTTTTTTTTTTTTTTTTTTTTTTTTTAATTTAAAAATAAAGTACGGTGGTCTTGGAAATCCCGTCATGAGCGGCGTTCCTTGCGGTTATTCTTTTTTAAGACAAAAAAAAAAGGTTTTATTAAAATGTTGAGGACAAAAATTATTAAAACATATTATTATTTTAAAAAAATACAAAATGATATTAAATGTTTTGTAAAAATGTTGTTTTATAGAACATTTCGAATCCCCTTTTTTTTCCTTCCTTGAAAAATATGAAAATAAGGAAAACTTGGCTTCCAAAACCGCCTTCAACCCGTTTTGTTTTAAACCCTGAATAAAATACACTCGTAAACTTAAGCGTGAAAATGATATGATTAAATAATACTAATAACTACGTAACTGATAAATAATAAAATTAGAATAAATATAAGTTTTCAGATTCACACATCATGAAAAGGGAGTGGGGGGAGGTGCACGAACCCCTTTAAAGCTGCTCTATGCGTACGTGCCAGTCCCAGCACTATGACACTTATGCGCCAGCGTCCGCTGCGGGTTCAGGGCCAAGTGCTAATCCAGTTAATGCACTGCCCAGAGATCTCTTTGTGCAGCTCAAGAGGAGCGCATATTTGAATTTCAATCAGGCAATCCGTGACGCCTGGTTGCAAAATAAATAAGCCACTGATTAAGGCGCTGCGTGCCTTTGCGCACTGTGCCTCAAACTTTGTTGTCACACACACTTTTCCATTTATTTTCCTTTATCTGCAACGATTTCTTTCTCGTTTCTCTTTTCATTTTTTTTTATATTCCGCAACCTCTTCACTTCCTGTTCAATATGGCGTCGCGCTCTGCGTGTTCTGTGCATCCTCAACTAAATAAGCAATAACTTGGCACACTCCAAGACCCCAAGACTTACCATTTATAATTCTAGTCAGTTTGTTGCGTCGCGTTGATGACGGACTCAGCAGGCTCTCCCGACGACTGTTGCCCGCACTGTTGCTGCCACTGACTCCTCCGGCTACGCCCAGACCAACGCCGCTGCCTGCGGCCATATCGCCGTAATTTACATTCAACTGTGTGGACGTAGTGCTGCAATTGGAGTAGAGACTGCTGGCCGAGGGCCGTTTACTGAACGGTGCCACGGTGCGGGGTATGTCCAGCGAGGGTCTTGGTGAATCACTAAACACAATCTCCGCAAAGGAATCAATGCTGGCCGAACGTTGCAAGGCGCTGCTGTCCTTGCGTCTGCAAATAAAAAGCAACAAAACCAAAGATTACGCAAAAACTTAAGGCAAAAAGTCACAAGATGCAGATAAAGTTTGTCAGCAATAATTTTATGCTCGACTAATTTAAGCTCCAGCTCAGGCGAAACTTTAAGGCAAACAAAGTGGAAACAAGTAAGAATGATAGAGTTATGATATCCTAACTAGGATAAAATATGCTCTAAAAATACCTTTTGACAATGTAGGCTGGCCACCCACTGTGATGGGGTAGTTGTCGTCAAAAGTGTTGCTTATTTAAAAAAAATTATCTTGAAATTAAATTTATTTTTATATTTGTATTTACAAAAAATATGTAATAGGATCTTAAAATACAAAAATATGGTACTTCTAATTGATACAGGTGTTGAGAAGGTGCTGCACTAACGTGCATTTTGGTAAGCAGTGGAAAAAATTGTTTTGTTTCGTAGATTCTCAGTCAAAAGATAATGACTTGATTTTATGCATCCTTTATATCCCATAAAAAATTCAGTCTAGGAACTTCCAACTTTTCATATTTTACAGATACTTTCAAGAAATTTCGGATATATTTCCTTTAAAAAATGCAGTTTATATAATTACTAGCAAATTTTAAATTGTATATTTTACGGATTTAAGGCCAATACGCAGCATGTAAAAATTCCGCACGAAATGTCAAAACTTCATATAAAAAAAATTCCCTTTTTTGGGATATTTTTTTTATATGCAATTTGGACATTACGTGTAGAATTTTTGCATGCTGCGTATGGGCCTTTATCATACAAATTTCTGTTTACAACTTCTAAATTTTTATACTTTACGAACCCTATACAAAAATGTCGGTTATATTTCCTATTAGGAATTCAGTTTCTATAATTAAGGCCTATACCCAGTTCGAAAAATTTCGCGCGAAAATGGGATTTTTTTTTTATATGAAGTTTTGTCATTCCGCTCGAAATTTTTCGAACTGCGTAGACCCTTTTACAAGCAACTTACAAATTGTTATATTCACCCGTACTTCGAACATATATCGGCGAAAATAAGTGAAGCTGGCCACTTTTTAGGTCGACCTCTCCGATTTTATGATTTTTACATATGTTATATGTAGCTCCATACTAGCCAATAGTAACTACGTATATGTGTATTAAAAAATTCCGATTATTTATCGAGTTGTCCAAAACTAAATATTGGATTTTTCATTTTTAGACTTTTCTTTGACAAACCAAATAGTTCAAATACTTTTTTTTGGCGTTTTTCCCCCAACATGAATTGTTCGGTTTGGTCTTTTTGTTTTCCGAAACACGGCTATATATGTTGCTTTATATTTTATTTTCATTAATATATTGCTAGTAGTACTTTGTTATTCTATCTTTTATATAAAATTACAAAAAATATTATTTTAGCAACAATATTAATTGAAATTAAACCTTTTTGTTACAAGGGAAATTTTGTTTGTGTAAGGCGGGAACCTTGTTGCACTTATCGTCATGTGTTCGTGTATGATATGTGCACATACACGAACACAAAAAAATCGTTTTGGGTTTTGCATGCAGTCAAAAATATCTTACTTGAGGTTGGCATAAATATAATCTAAGCATATCAAGGAATATTTAAAAAGTTACATCAGTATTAAATGCGTATTTTTTTTAACCTATTTTGCCGTTCGTTTTAATTCCTCTTGTAACAAAACATTCTGTTTCAAACCACATAAAAGATTCGTTTTGGTGAAATTGGGAGCACCAAACATTCGGTTTTAAACCGAATCAGAAAAAAAAGTTCGGATTCGTTTTCTGGCCGATTATGACAAATTTAAAAAATAACAATGAATCCAGATATGTTTATAAGGTCAACGGTCACACAAATCGTTTTTTTTGCAAACAAATTTTTACCTGTGCCTTAAAATTTTTTCAGAATGTTCTAAAAAGTTGTTGCGCGTAAAATTCTCTAAAAAATCGGTATAACACTAATGAACTTCTGCAAGTGTATCTAACGTTGAGAGGTCTTCTGAGACCTTCCGAGGACAAAATAAATTTATAAAAATATGTCCGTCCTTCTTTCTGTCTATCCGTCTACAGACGTATGAATGCCTACATTTTGGAGACTATAACAGCTAGACTAACCAAAGTTGGCATTGGGAACCTTATATGTCCAGCCAGATACTCTTCCCGATTTCAACGTGCCTTATTCTGTACTATTCTAAAGTAACACCTTTAAGATGATCACAATGTATTATTTCATGTGACCCATACACTCAGGATCGATTCCCAGCCTATATGTTTTAACTATATCTATAAATATAAAAGAGAGTTAAGAGTTATGTTAGTTACACCAACTCAAGAACGGCTGGGCCGGTTTTGATGATCTATGGTTTGTTGGATTCGTCTCCGCACAGGTTAACAGAGTAACCCATAAAATATAAATTACATAAAAAGAAGTATTTCGCGAAATTCTCTTTCGGAGGCTGGGGGTCAGATATCGACATAAATCGAAAATCTTCATCTGCGTCACTTTTATGCGCATCTTTTGATAAAATTTCAGCGCCATAGCTCTTATAGTCTCTGAGATTCTTTTACTCAAACGGACAGACGAACTGTTAGACATGGCTATATCGACTCGGCTGTTGATATATAGTTTAAGGGGTCTACCACGAATCCTTCTGACCTTTGGTACAGGGTATAACAATGTTGTGTTAGTTACACCATTTATGACTCAGGAACGGCTGGACAGATTTTGATGATCTATGATTTGTTGCCACCACGAAGAAATAGAGACTTGCACAGGGTATATAATAATCTGGATAATCTGAATTGAATAAAGCAGATTGTACGGGGGTTTGGCGTGCGAAGCACGCAGGGGGCAGAGCCCCGTAGTAATATATATAACTAAAACAATAAATTCGGACGACACGTTCAAAAAATATTACGTCTTCAAAAATTTGTTTCGTTTCTCCAAAAAAAATTTTAGTTATAAGTTTTGTCTATTTCTCTTTTCGTTATTAATTCTTTTTTTGGTTAGTACCTTATCTTGAAACAATAAGACGGTCACGTCTGTGGTTCCAAAGCTAAGTGAAACCGTCTCAGAGTCGAAATCTTACAAAATTAGTAACTCCCATGTTTCTAGTTACTTCAATCTGAGGGCCAGATCTCATAATTCATGATAGAAGATAGCCCCTCGTAACTGCTATGCAAGGAATCAAGAAGTAATAGTAATAAAAAGATTAAATCGGAATTGTTTTAACATGACCTTAAAAACTTTAAGAATACCCTGAACACTAGATGACACTACAATAGCTTGGCCTTGGCGAGTTCTAACAAATACAAATACATAATTATGTCAAAATCCGCCCCTGAGGCTTGTGCAAATGAATTAAAGAGAAATAAAAAAATGTTAACAAAACGCTCCAAATACAGACAAGTCTGCTCTGAAAGAAGTGAATAAAAACCACAGCAATGATAACATGTTTGAAATGCTCATAACATAAATAAATAACAAAAGAAATCGTATTTGTTATTTTTATGAGGGGGCCCCGTCTCTTAGGCGCCCATAAATTCAGTCCGGCACTGTTTCTATCCTTCACGCTGTCGCAAGCAGATTCTCCAAATTAAGATGCTCTCTACAGCATTTTATGTTTACAGCGTATAATATTAATAAAGTTGGCAAAAAAAAAAAAACTATGCAGCTCTTGAGGAGAGAACCGCCGACAAGAGAGTGGCAGCTTTGAGTGAAAAACTTATGGCAAAGTAATTATTTGGTGCTGTTAGACATTTTAATGAGCCGCCACATTAAGTGTCACCTCGCCGCCTAACTATGGACGTCTTTGCATTGCGGTCAGTGCCCGGCCTAGTTACCATAAAGTTAAGACGGTATAATGTGGCATAGTATGGCATGGTATGGTTTGGTCTGGCTTAAGTTTATGGCCAACAAGAGAAAGCACTGGAACAGCTGTTGCCAATGTTGTGGCCAACAAAGTTGAAATACTTGCAAAGTATTCATGACTTGGCCATCTGGCTAAATGATTTACTACGAACAGGTGCAATATGATCTAGAATTTATGAGCCCACTAAGTTGGCCAAACTTAAATCAATTTGTTTAATGTGCGAGCTTTGGGACTTTTTTTGTTAAACAAAATCAATGCAGATGGTATTCTAAGTAAGCTGGAAGAATAGACAATAGTGGCTTTGAAACTAAAATATTGATGTATAAACTCTAGAAAAATGCATTCTGTCTAAATAAATGTATAATCGGCCGTGCTCTGGAAAACGAATAAATTATGTTCGAGCTCTCAATTTCACATTTTGTCGATATCGAGATAAATAAATATGAGATATTTCCCTTACTGTTTAATCAAACAGCTCCACAGCTTTCGATTGAAATTAAAATATGTAATACAGTCGAGGCGGTGCCCGACAGTGTAATACCCTATACCTTTTTTCTCGAAAACAGTTTTATTCCTGCATATTCCTTCTAAGAACTTTCCAATTGGAACATTTTTTTTGTTGGTGCAAAACGTTTTTTATACCTATAAGTTCCGCAAATTTTAACCGATTTTGATGAAAATCGAAATTTACGTCAAAGAAGTTATTTAAAGTATATGAGGAAAGTTTTAAGGGGATGTGTTGAGGGGTGTGGGAGAAAACACGATAAATCGATTGCGGGGGGTGGGGGCCTGCATTGATTAAAATTTTGATGTAGATTGGTTCATTAGAGCCACATGAATCAGCTTACCAAAAATTGTGATTCTAGTCCATTTGTTACTATAATTACGTAGAGTCAAATATTGACGCAGTTTATGGGCAAGGGGTGGTGAAATTTTTACATTTAAGACTATAACTTTTGTTTTGTTTATTTTTGACACACAGATGCATGTAACCACAACGCATCACTCTTTTAAGTTTGAAATATCAAACGGTGTAGCTACAAACCTCGAAACTCTGCTACGGGGAAACGGGGAAAGATATGGACATGATTCAACAAACTTGATCTTCTGAGGAATTATGCGCATCAGCTGGTAAGTAAAAAGTCTCTAGCTCTTAAAGTCTCCGAGATCTAGGTGTTCATACGGACGGACAGGCGGATGGACGGACAGACGGACGGACAGACGGACGGATAGACAGACGGACGGACAGACGGACATGGCTCAATCGCTACCCGAGGTTATGATAAGCATTTTGGTACAAAGGACTTGGGGTCTGCCACGCCTCCTTCTGTCCTTTACATACAATGCACAAATCTAGTATACCCTTTGTATCTATAGGTACAGGGTATAAAAATGAAAGAATTATTTCAGTTTAAACTGCGTGGACCTGTGAACCTCTTAAGCCAATTCTTTTTTTTAGTCGGATTGAAACCACATACAAAAAACGTTGTGGTGAAATTGGACAAACATGTGAAATCAAAACGAATCCGAATATTTTATTCGTTTTCGTTTTACAGAGCACGGCCGAATAACTTTTTTTGATATGCTATATATGACTCTATTGGAACTATATAATAAACTGTCAAAAATCTTTTATTTGGCGAATTTGATTAAATTATCGTCACAAGCAAACGAAAAACCAAAGAATAATACTCTGGAGACATATTTTCGATCGACCGGTCTTATGGAGTTAAATGATAAACAGTTTTTCTACAAATTTGGAAACTCTTTTAAACTTTCGTACGCCAAATTATGATGCGGTTACAATATTTGAGGAGTGGCATTTCGGCTGCGGAAACGTTGAGAATGCTGCAGATAGCCTTTGGGGAACAGACCCTGTCTTCAAAGAATGTTTACAAGTAGTATAACGAGTTCTAGGCCGTCCGCGAGAGTGTTGAGAAGAATGTGGTATCTAATCGGCCAAAAACATCACCTGATGAACATAACGCTTAGCAAGTCAAAGAAATGGTGCTTGGAAATCGTCGTTTGACTATTAGAGACATCGCTGATGGTTTGGGCATATCATTTCGATCGGTTCAGGCGATTTTGAGAGACAAATTGTGCTTGAAAAGAGTCCAATCTTGAATCGTTCCAAAAACACTCAATTTGCAATCTCACACGGCATTGGTTCTTCGTGAGCATTTCGCCAAAAATTCAACAAATATCGTTCCGCAAGCTGCTTATTCACCTGATTTGGCTCCATGTGACTTCTGACTATTCAGCAAAAGCAAGAGATCGCGCCGGGGACCATTTTGACTCGATTGAGATAACAAAAGCGGAATCGCAGAAGGCTCTAAAGGCCATTCCGAAGGAGGCATTTAGCCAAGTGCTATGATAACTGGAAAATTCGCTGGCTTAAGTGTATAGCAGCAGAAGGGGATTACTTTGATTATCAGATTTTGAAAATTTAAGAAATTTCAACTTTTAAACTGATCACAGTAGTATGTACATGCATTACAGTCAAAAAGTTCTCAAAATACTCTGTCGTCGTCAAGAAATTAGTACTATATAGTTACTATATAGTTATTCTACTTCGTACTATCTGTTGATAACTTGCAAGCAAAGTCATTTTTTAACTTTTAAAGCTTTCTCAAAACACACAAATTCTATAAAATATGAAGCTTTTAGACTCTTTAAAGCTCTATCCATATGCTATATAAAGTCTAGGGTGTAACACTCTTTGTAGCTCAAGAAAGGTGGAACCGTTTTTTATTATCTTTGATTTGCTGGAAATGTCTAAATAGGAAACAACTACTAAAACATCAGTCGAACAATTGTAAAAATCGTAAAAAAAGGAGTTGTTTTTTTTATATTTCCCATGAAGCAAATTGTTCCTGAAGTATTGTTGCTTGCAGCTGATAAGAAAACGAAAAATTTCGAAGATCACAAAGTGCTTTTATAAAAGAAATCGACCTGAGTGGGACCGATGGACGAAATTTAAGCTTGAACTGGTTTTGTTTGAATGTGAATAATTTTGTAAAGCATAAAGTTAAAGTTAACAGCTTTGAAATTCAAAATACTATAATAATACCTCAGAAGCCCTTTATAAAAGTTTCTCGCTAAGTTGAGACAAATGCTATTTAAATTAATTGCTTATTGGATATACAATAAACTGTGTTTCCATGGCAGCTGAGATCTACGTTAACCACAAACTTAATATATTAAAGCCATATTGAAATATGAGTGCCTAAAGTTTGAGTTACGCCAAATTAAAACAATGCTTAAAGTGTGTAAATTTTCAGAAAATAAACGACTACTGAGATTAGCCTCCCCAAGCTGGTACGTACCCCATTTTAACGCCTTCCAAAACAATGTTTATTTGCTTTAAAAAGCCAACACGTCGAATGCGCAATTAAAATTCAACTTGACTAAATTAAATTTAATATTTAAGTGCAACTGTGTGTGTGTGTATGAGTGTGTGTGTGTAAATGTACACACACATACTAATTTTATTAATTCGAAACCAAAACAAACTTGAGGAGCACACATAAATCTAACCCTTGAACCCAAAAATAACAAACAGAACAACAAAGACATTGACTTTGCGTTCAACAAAGAAATGTAGATGATAATGAAGTTCTTGTCGATGAGCAACTTGATGAGGATGCTGCAAGACAGACAGCGTGTTGCGTAGTTGGAGAAAGAGTCAAGACAGCCGCAGCCAAGACAATTAAGTCAATTCTCAATTAAACACATTCATAATTTGCCAAGAGCTAAATACGCTTAATCAACGCAAATTCAATCAAATTACAACGCTTTTAACCAACAAACGAAGCGACCCCCTTCAATGCCAAGACAGCTGGTCTAGGGAGCACTACGCCAGAGCCAAACTAAGAGCTACATCTGAACCCCTTCGTTGTGTAAGTGAAAAAGTTGTTGATTTGGATGGCGTTGTTGTTGTCTTTGTTGTTCTCGTTGTGGCAAAAGCCTTGACGCAGTTTCTGTCACATTTCATGGCACACTTGAAGAGTGTGGGTAAGTGAGATGGGCTAGTGACAAGGAGCAACATAAAGAGAGTCACAATGACTTCTAATGCAAGTTTTCCATGTAGTTGTTGTCAACTTTAAGAGAGTGTGCGAGTGTGTGTGAGAGTGTGTGGTTGTGGGTGTGTACATGTTTAGCCAAGTATGACAGTATTGACAAGCAAAAGGCTACTGATGAGACACAACCAAGAAACAGAAGCAAAAGAAAAACCTACAACAGATTGCTTGAGTCAATAATAAGGATGCCAGAGCAGTCTAACTAATGAGTGCCGAAGTCTAAACACCTTTTTTTTCAAAAACACGTCCTTTTATGCAAAGGCTTTATGTAAAAAAAAAACTTAAAAGTCACCTTACACTGGACTCAGATAGCTCTTAAAAATGGAAAGTTTACAGCCGGAATATATCGACCTATAATAAACCCTGTACTTTCCTAAGATTAGTAGGTTACTTAGACTTCTCTTCCAATGCCAGAGCACCCAGTATCCGTGAGGTCCATATGGTGCGTAACGAAAGAAAAAAGTGAAAAAAATGGTGGTGCGGAATGGGGCATGATGAAATAGCTGTGTGGGGTAGCTGGTGGACACTTTTATGGACGGCCAAATCGATCGCCTTGCTAAACAATTTTTGTAGATTCCATAAAAAGACGCAGGTCCACTAAGGGCAGTTGGGGATGGTTGGGTTTTCGTATCCCCGAAAAATCAGAACTATTTCTATTGGTTCATATACACGAGAAGCCAACACATCGATTTCATCTCCATTTTTTCATAAAAAAAGGAGGAACATTCCTGGATTTTATGAGGCAGAGGATCCTTCATTATACAGGGTGCGCCATTTCTTATGTCGGTATTGTCACATTGAATAACTTAAACATTTGACAACCGAATTTTAACCATGTATCGCTTTATACCAAACGAACGCGCCGAAGTAGTTACTTTGTACATTGAAAAAAGTCGTTCAGTTGTGTTAAATCAAGGCGCATATCGTCAACACCGTCTGATAACTCTTTGTTGGCGTTTATAAGCAAAATTTCCGTATTTGGGGAACGCAGAATCCACACCAGATCTATGAAACGCAATTACATGACCCAAAAGTTACTGTTTGGGCCGGCGTTTGCGCCAAAACCCTCATTGGGCCCTACTTTTTCAAAGAGAACCAAACGATCAATGGAAACCGATATCGGTGGCTGTTGGCTCACTATGTCTGCCCACCAATTCGCGAAAAAGGTCGTGAAGATTATAAGATTGTGGGGTTATTTGAAAAGCAAAGTGTATGCCAGCAAGCCGCAGACCGTTGAAGAGCTTAAGGAAAACATTCGGCCGATATCATCGCTATACTACCCGATATGCTCGAAAAGGTATTGGAAAACGCAGCAAAAAGGGCATATTTTGCTGTGGCCAATAGAGGCGGCCAATTGATTGATGTTGTGTTCAAAAACTGGTCCAAATAAATTGCAAAGGACCAAATTAAATGAAAATACCTCATATACAGAAATCGGTTTTTTTTTGAAGCTATACAATGTTTACATACCGACATAAGAAATGACGCACCCCTTATATATATTTTTTGAAGTTATTATACGATTTAAATAATTTTTGCGACGTGCTACAGGTGCAGACTGGGGCCAGTTGCGTTTATAGGTTCGCGTTTGTAGGTCTCTGGTCTGCCCGCACATCTTTTGGAAAAACATGGATTATATACCTGCTGGGAAGGAATACATATATGTACTTTAAGGGCTTGCTGATACCACCTTCTGCTCGTTCCATACATTTGTCTCAAATAATTTAACTTAATTTCAAAGATATGCCTTAAAGAATTTTTTAAAAAGAAGACACAGTTCCCATATCAAAATATTTTTTCTGTGTCAAGTTTTGCTTCGATTTATTTCGAGAGAAAAAATAAAAATATTATAAAAATTTAAAAATAGGAATCGTTGCGCAACCTTATGTTAAAATTAAAACTGAAAGGATACAGCCGGTAAAAGAATTCTAAAATGATTTTTTAAAACTAATAATGCAGATGGATTTATAAGAAAAAAAAAACAATTACCTAAAAATTTCATTTTGAAATTTAATGCGTTAAAACTTGATTGAAAAAAAGAATATAGATTTTTTGTTTATCAGAGTGGCATAAGTCCACATACTCAGAGGGTCGTTGAGGTAAAACTACTCGGCGAAAATCAACGATACACCTTACAAGAACTCATTTTAACCGAAGTATTGAAATGCTTTACTTTTTTCAAATCTAAGGTCCGGGAACGGGCAAACCCACCGTGTCGTCTAGACATCGTGCCTTATAGCCTATTCACACTGGGGCACATTTAACATCTAACATCTTTTTTCGAAGATGTTGCGTATGAATTACCCGTTCCGTAAATTTCAACATCATTCCAACATATTGTGGAAATGTTTCTATTTTATTGCGTCCCGATAAGAAAGTATTCGACTATTTTTCCGTGCACCTCTTTTTTTGTCATTCGCTGGGAAAATGTTAACACTGTCAACGAAAAAGACTGGCAATTTTGCATTCCAAATAAGGCGCCAAAACCTCATATGTTTATGGAACTGGTCCACAATTTAAACTGTGCGGCAATAAATGGCTGAAAGGGTGAGCCAGCAGACATTCCAGCCGGCGCTAAAAGTTTGATGAGGGAAAAAAGTAGAAACCAATTTTACAGATTTATTTTGTACTCTTATTTATTACATTTTAATTAACAAAGAAAAATGTGGCTCCTTAAAAAAATTAGCCTATTGTTTTTTGATTCGACGGTGATTGGCATACGAAAATGTGTAGCTCAAGGTTTAATTTTGTTAAAAAACTAACTTAATAAATATGGGGGTCAAGAACTGCTACTGCTGGTGACTATATTTTAATGTAGCACCCATCTAATTGAATAGCTTATAAGCTACACATACATTTCTTAAATTATAAATTTAATAATAATAATTGGTGAGTTGCAATGCACTCGAAACACTTTAGCACAACACCAACAAACAAACAGCTCGTGGAGCTGCATATACATATGTATGTATGTATATGTATATTTTTGTGTATGTGCAAGTCAGTACCAGCTCGTCGTCCGCATTATTATTTCCCATTAATTATTGTTTTCAACACAAATTCATAAAATTCGTCCTTAATAATAGTTAAGGTTGAAAATTAACTCATAAAAGGATTGATATTTTGATTTTAAATAACATTTTTCAAAAATTTTCATAATTAGCTTATTTCACCACCAGCCAGCCTTTCAAAATGGCAGCAAGATGGTAGATGTTAGATGTTGTCAGTGTGAATCGCTATTTCACATCTTCAAAAAATCCCATGCGTTCCGCTTAAATGTGCTCAGTGTGAAAAGGCTATTAAGAGCATCAAATTTTAAGCAAAAATTTGAAAGGGTTTTTTTTTTTTTTCAATTCGGAAAGCTCGTTATAATTCATTCATTCATGGTACCAATTTGTATAATTTTGCCAAGCCTATATTTCGGTCAATTTGATACGTGTTCGGATGATGAGCTATTATTGTTCAACTTTGTCGTTTTTAGTTTTCAAAGTCTCTTAAGTCTATTTGTAGTGTATTTATACCAGATATCAATATCCAAGAGAAAAGCTTAAAAAGGCATTTCGTTAACCTGTAAAAAACATGACCCTATGAATGCTGGGTAAAAAAATTTGAAAAAATCTGCGAATAACTCTTAAGGGGTCTACGCAGTTGGTAAAATTTCGCGCGGAATGACAAAACTTCATATAAAAAAAATTCCATTTGGGATATCCCTTTGTTTTTTTTTTTTATATGAAGTTTTTTCATTTCGCGCGAATTTTTTTTAACTGCGTATAGGCCCTAAATTTCTATAAATTATTTTTAAAAAAATTTGAATTTTCATACCCCTTCCAAATGCTATGGGTTCATTCCATAAATTAAACACTTTCTAATCTATACGAAAAAAAATTCGAAAGGTCGAAAAATATTCCGTTTTTAAAAAAGTTAACCAACGTTATACAATACTGATAGAAATCCGAAGATGTCTCCATTAGAATTGTGACGCATTTGGCAAAAGTTTTCGCGAAATAAAGTATCCTTCGGAAAGTGTACATGATTGTTATTAACTTATGCAAGCACGTGTGCGTAGACGCGCATCCTTTTCAATGTTGTATGGATGGATGTATATGGTAGAAAGCACTTTAACTAACTGATGACAACAGCTTGTACATAGCCAACAACAACACTCATACATATACCATATACTTGAATATACTATATACACACATATGAACTCATGTGTTTCCATCAATGTTTGGCAAACATCTAACGGCAAGGTCTTCTTCATTTAGAATTTACCAAGGTGCTTTCATAGCAGGTGCACAAGTGGCTTAGTATGTATCTGTGTGAGCATCTATGTGTTAGTATCTATGCGTGCGTACCTGTGTGTGTGTGTGTTTGTGCCACTTGGCTGCCTGTTAGACTGCCAACCAACCGGCCTGTCATTTGCACTTTAAAGCGTACATTGCACGAAATCCCATTTTCAACTGACAATTCCAACTGATTTCTAGGGGATCCCGAAAATACTCACCAAACACCCACCTAGCTAGCGTGCCCACAAATATTTGCCACATAAAGCGCATTCAATGAGTGCTTCGGCTCGGCTGGCTCGACTTTTCGCAGCTTTTGGTACTTCTTGTTGTTGCTTGTGTGTGAAATTCTTTGGAAAATATTTGACACACTTGGGTTCCACTTGAATATAAGACAATTTTAGGCACTGTCAACTTAATGTGACAATTTTTACGAATTGATGAAAAGCGATTCGAACGGCGCCAAAAATTTGTGTGTTGAAAAGGATTTCAATATACAAAGGTTTAATCAAATTAAAAAGTGATTTCTCTTTGGCAGTTAATGGCATTTTAGACTGTTTTTTTTTTGGTATAAATCAAGGTCACATGAGGTCTGTGGCAGATGACAGAGAGAGTGGAGTTATCTTCAATGTGAGCTCAATAAATTCGAAGAATGTGGGGTCTTGGTTCAAAAAGAAAGCGATAAATTTAAAGTTATAGATTTTTCGAAGAGAGTAATCACTCGATTTCATTTAGAGCTTGGAAGTAAGGTGAAATTTATTAAAGACATTAGAATCCGATTTGGTCTTAATTATTGGACATGCTGACTTAATGGTCAACAAGGTCAAAAATCAGAGCGGTGCCCAGCATTGCGATACCCTATGCCCAGATTACCGAAGTAAGTAATTATTTGTGACATATCTTGCATTGATTCATTGAGGATTGAAGACTTTCTCAAAGGCATAATTACAGGGCAGAGGGGATTCTTTGTAAAAATATGAACATTTTCTTGTTTATCAGGCTCACATAAGCCCACATGACGAGTTTGGTGGCCCTTAGAGGGTGGCTGTAAGCTGCTTGCTTCTCCTTTTGGGAATGGGGAAAAATATCCAATAAATCGACAAACTTCACCTACGTACGAAATGTGCCCATCATTTGGAGTTTCAAGCTCTTAAGGTATCTAAGATCTAGGTGTACATATGAAGAAATGGCTCAATTGATTTACTCAATTTGCTATAAAGATCTTATAGACTGGTACGCCTGCATCAGCCTGTTGCTTATCCAAATGAGTACAGGGCATAAAAAAGGCCTTTCCATAAAATTTTCTCAATTTTCAAGCTTAAAGACGTACACGCAGAATGAAAAATTACGCACGGAATGACAAAACAAATGGGATATCCCAAATGGAATTTTTTTTATATGAAGTTTTGTCATTCTGCGTGAAATTTTTCATTCTGCGTATAGGCCTTAAACTTGAAAGATCTTTTTTATAATTGATCCAAGTAAAAATTTTGGAAAAACTGCTACGATGGGAAAAGATTCAGCTCATTGTCCGATTCACATCATAAAACTACAATGTATAGATGTCCAGATTTGGCTTACAGCCCTGATTTAAACTATGGTATCTCTTTTTATGTTCATAAAATACTTTTTATAATTCTTGTCTGACAGACTCAAAAGAAAACAATTGAATAAAATTTTGTTCATCAATATAAATATTGTGTTTCCTTTATTCAAGCGACATTTTTTTCTCAAATCATTTTATGATTGAAGCTACTGATGCTATTCGCACACGCCTAAATTTGATGCTCCTTGTTCCTCAAAAGAAGAAACTCATGTTGAACCCCAAGCACTTAGATCAGTTACATATTTAAATATCAAATTTTTTTCAGATATCAAAATACCCTTTTCTTAAGAACGAAAGTTGTCAAGTCTGTAAAAGATTGTTTGCAGACCGAATCGGGAATATGGATTTAGTTTTTGGTATGCTTAATCGTTTTAAAAGTGATTAATTTTAACTTCTCGAATACTCTTTCCAGATATTTTCAACCCCTTAACTGAAGCTTTGCATCCGAAGCTATAAAGCTCATGAGTCTTTTTGACTTATTTTTCTGGAGTACAAAGCTTTACAGTGATAAGGTTTGCAAGCTAATGATACCCTCTATCTAAAGTACATGGTATTTTTAGTTTGTGAAAGTAGAGGGTTCTCCAATAAGAGGTGTTATTTTGGTATTCGAAATAAAAGAAAAACCCATTTTTTGAGATAAATGATCGGATGTTTATTTCGTTATAAAGAGAAAGGTATGCCGTTAATAATGAAAAACAACATCAGCCAAATGGCCACCACGACCACGCTTACAGGACCATATCCTTTTCATGAAATTTACCATAACCCAATCGCAAGGTGGCTGCCCTATGCCCTCGATAGCCTCACGTATTCTATCTTTGAGGTCTTGAATCGACGCTGGTCTGTTGGCGTAGACCTTATCTTTCACGTGGCCCCAAAGGAAGAAGTCGCAAGGTGTTAAATCACAAGATCTCGGTGGCCAATTGTGATCACCTCTTCGAGAGATAACACGATCCGGAAACTTTTCCCGTAAAAGAGCAATGGTTTCGTTGCTTGTGTGGCACGTAGTGCCGTCATGTTGAAAGTTAACGTTGTCCAGATCAATACCATCCAACTCGGACCACAAAAAATCATCATTCATCTCTCGATAGCGCAATCCAATCACCGTAACTGTTGATCCAACCTCATTTTCAAAAAAGTAAGGTCCAATGACCTCGCCGGACCATAAACCGCACCAAACAGTCACACGTTGAGGATGGAGAGGCTTCTCAACAATAACTCTTGGGTTTTCCGAGCCCCAGATGCGACAATTTTGCTTGTTGACGTAGCCACCGAGGTGGAAATGGGCCTCATCAGTCAAGATGATTTTTCGATGGAAGATTTTCACCATTTTTGTTGTGAATTTTAATAATTTCAATGCGTTGTTGAAGCGTGTATCGTTCCATTTTTAGTAATGGCGTAGTTTCTACTTGTCAAATGTCAAAGAATAAAAGCTTCAAAAGTGGCAGCTAACGAAATACCGGGTGATTTAAAATAACAACTCTTGTTGGAAAACCCTATATAAGAAACATAGAAAACGAGACACCGGAGACTCATAGCTGCCTCCAATATGTTCAGGTGTACGAAAGGTTTTGATATAAGCATATCTGTGCGCCAATCTTTCTAATCTTGGAGAATATAAGAGTTTGAAAAAGCAAATTAAATTTGGGACTTTTATTTTTTAATACTGTTGCCAGAGTTCGAAACGTCTCATTGGTAAAGGTATATATAAGGATAAGAATTGGTAGAGTCGGCTCAAGCCCTGACTTCGATTCCCAAACAACTTTCTTTTCATACTGTTGTGATTAGATTGAAAGTTTTTACTTAAAACTTGATTGTTTTATTTAAAGACAGGGTATCTCAAAGTCGATCGGTCCCGTCGTTCAATAGTTTACTTTTTTGAGTGCACGCCTGTCGATAGGGATGTGGGGAAGGGGGGATCCCCCGGGCACGGAGTTCTCTCAGGGGCCCGGTGTAATCACTGTCGTACGGACTTGATTCAAGCTAAAGGTGTAATAGAGTGGCCGGTACATTTTTCCCCCGGGCCCGGATTTTCTCTCTACGGCACTGGTGAAGTGTAATATTTTCTTAACTTGTCGTGTAAACGTCCGAAAATATAATAAATAATAAACATACACGTTATAAAAGTTCAAAGGCAGAAAAAATGCCTTATTAGTACAGCATAGATGCACCAAATAGGTGCCTGACCTGGAAAACATTACGCTCTGGAATTTCTCTAGCTTAATATTTTCAGAACCATCCAAAGATTTTAAAACCAAAAACGTGACCTCTCCCTCCCGAAGAGTCTAGGGGTTCTATGCTTGCACTTTTTAATACACATCATAGATATGGCGCCCTCTAGCGACCAAAATATTTACTTTTAAGTATACCTTCCATTACAAAAAAAAGTGAAATTTAATTTGAACATTTTGTGGCTTAAAAGTTTTTGCTACGACTGTTGCAATTTGAGATAAAAGGTCTTAAAACATTTATCCGTAAAGTAAGGGATATCCCTAAAAATATTACCCACCGGGCTAGAGATGTGGATTAGTTAGTACATATATGTATATTTCACTGTTCCAGCATACCAATAGTTCTCTTTTAGTATCTAATGTCAAATAAGCCTTGTTGAACCCCTTAATAAATAAATAAATAAAACGGTATGCCCTACGGGTGGGGGAGGACACCTTTTTGGTTTTAGACTTTTTGGGTGGTCCTTAAGCATTTAAGCTACAGAAAGTTTAGTATCCAATTTTTTCAGGTCTAAATACGTTTTTACTGTACTATAGCTATCATGGAGTGAACACAGAGTCCTTGCACAAAACCGGGTCCGCTGGCGTAGAGCAGTAGTTGACGCCCTATGCTTCAAATAGGAGTTTAAGGAACATATATATATATAATCTTCTTCTTTTATCTTGTTACATTCATGTTCTTTACATTTACTATTACAGGAAATTAATTTCAACTGCCAAAATTTTTCAATCTATTAGCGTTTCATGCTTCACTTCCTGATGCAACTTTCTTAAATCAAACTCAAATCACTCTTAAAGTCATACAACGTCGTCAAAAAAAAAAATCTCTCTTCCTTAGTGCTTTCGGGAAACTTTTGCCGCGCTTCATAAATTACAAAATCCGCGGAAGTTTGCGCCTTGTAAGTTTTTAAAGCAGTTTTATTAGCTAAGTTTGTTTAAGAGCACTTTATAAATTTATAAAGTCTCTTCATAAAAGACTCGCTCTTTTTTACTCCCAGAGCTACTTTCATTCTGACTCCATTTAAATTCCACTCCTGCAAGTCTTAGCTTGTTCGAGTAACAAATGCTAACCATTTTTACATACATAAGTATTCTCTATATGTATTTGTAGCTTATGTATATTTAAACATATGTCTACATAGGTTGTTCGACAACAATTTTGCCATATGCTGCCTGTCGCTCATATAATCACTCGGTAAATAACCGAAAATGAGTCTCAAACTTTTAGAATCTCTTTGGCGCTGTTTTTTGGTCTATATGTTTTATATTTATGTGTGTGTGAGTGCGTGTATGTGTGTGGGTATCAGTGGCGTAGATAACTAATTATCGGGAAAGGGATATGGACATTAAGTTGAGACCAAAAAATATGAGTCAGAACTTTTAACAGTTTACAATGATAAAAATCGGAAAAAAACATTTCAAATTAAAATTACAACCAAAAACGAATTTTAATGTTGTGAGTTATAAGTAATGAAGACCAGTACGCAGCAAAGCAAAAAGCACTGCAAAAAAACAAAATTTCATATAAAAAAAACACTATCAAAAGTCTTAAGGCGTAAAAGTTTGCTCTCCTGTTCGCAGACTTGTTGACCATCAGTTGCTGCTGGCGCCATCTAGCATAATTTGCTGGCGCCATCTTGCTGTCAAATACCCAGAAATGGGCAGCACTGTTTACTCAAAAACGGTGTGCACAAAATATGTTATGTAAAAATCCCTTTACGAATTTACTATAAACTAGTGCTGGAGAAAACATCGATGTTATATCGATGCATCGATGTATCGAAGTATAAAATAATATATAACAGAGATGTTTCTCCAGCACTACTAAACACCCATTTGATGAGTGCAGAAGTGCTGCAGAAACATCTCTGTTGGCCAACATCGATATATAGATATTTTAAACTTCGATCATCGATGTTTTCTCCAGCACTACTTCCAACTTAAAGCTTTGAAGCGATCGCAAAAAAACAAATCACTGATGGTGATGCGGAAAGGTCTTTAAAATATCTCAAAATCCTTTTACGAATTTACTAAAAACAATTAACTCAACAGAAATGTGTTTTGAAATTTGTTCAAAATATAGTCCATGGCAGGGACTCATCTTTTTTGGGTACATCATTCAATGCCCATAGGCATTTATAAAATTTTCATTTGAGAACTACTTGGCCGGGGTAAATATCTGCGATCCCTTGCCCTTTTAGATGTAGTACGTAAGTTCTTAAAAGATTTAGAAAAAATGTTAATTTTTAATTTTAATTTGAAAATATAATTTTGCAATTTTTTTCAGAAAACTTCCACTTCATAAGCTACATATGTATATAGATGAAGAATAAGCAAATGAAGGTCTGTGTCGAGATGAAAGCATGCCCAATATCAAAAACCAACGATAAAGATATCTGAGAATATTTCTTGCTTAAAGTTTTTTGAGGCTTTCTTCTCAATCGTACATTTTTTTTTTTACTTCAGAATTTTATTTTTGAGTTTCAGCTGAATTAGGGGATTAGTTTAGACCAGTGGTGGGCAAAACTCATACAAACGAACATTTCTTTGTGTGAGTAAACAGCGCAGTAATCAAAAGCGCACGAGAGAGCAAGAACCGCAATCAAGCAAAAACGAGAGAGAGATTTCACACACTTGGACCGTGCATTAGTTGACTGCGCTGCTGCAGATTTTAGTGCAATAGCCTCGCGAGTTATGTAAATTGAGAGACTGCCCAACACTGGTTTAGACCTCCTCGGTACTTTTGTAATTTCGACGGGATTTTATATTTCCATAATCGTGTAGATTTCCAAGAAAATGTTTGTTTAAATTACACTAGCTTACACGAAAAATGAACCTTCGTAAAAAGGTGTTTTTTAGGGTAATTTGGGGTCGAGAAACACGAAAATGGCAACCTTTTTTTTTCTTAAGCACCGTTTTCGAGATATTTTCGAAAAACATGCTTTTGGGCACTTGTTTCAGTTATTCGACAATATCTCGTGAAAATCTTGTATCGACATGACAGATAATTGGATCAAAAAGTATTGATGTGCTCTTTACAGTGATATGTAATTATGTGCAGGTTAAATAAAAAACATAGAAGTTACAAGCAACCAAAGTCGGAAAACCGACCATTTTTTTAAATTTCAAATTTTTGATTTGATTTTTACTAATTTTTTTTTTTAATTTGTTAAGCTTTAAACTGAAAGAGAATTCTTTTACGAACATTTCGAGTCCAAGATCTTTAAAATCGGATAAGAATTGAAGATGTTATAGAACCACCTTTTTCCGACTTTGGTTGCTTGTAACTTCTATATTCACGAGATATTGACGAATAACTGAAATACATGCCCAAAAACATGTTTTTCGAAAATATCTCGAAAACGGTGCTTAAGAAAAAAAAAGGTTGCCATTTTCGTGTTTCTCGACCCCAAATTACCCTAAAAAACCCCTTTATACGATGGTTCACTCGATGATCCATAAATTTGTAAACTAGTGTTATCTATTATCATTTATTATTTAGGACGTGCTTCACCTATCAACTCCTAAGTTGTTTGATAGATCAGTTCCAAGGTTTTCATTTTCCTATTATAAAGATCTATGAAACGCCATTACATGACCCAAAAGTTACTGTTTGAGCCGGCGTTTGCGCCAAAACCATCATTGGGCCTTATTTTTTCAAAGAGAGCCAAACGTTCGATGGAAACCTATATCGGTGGATGTTGACTCACTATGTCTGCCCACAAATGCGCGAAAAAGGTCTTAAAGATTAGTGGTTTCAACAAGATGGTGCGACATGCCACACTGCGAATCCAACAATCCTATTTCTGCAACGAAAATTCCCTGGACGTTTGATATCACAAAGAGGCGACATTGAATGGCCCAGATTTGACCCCTCCGGATTTCTTTTTGTGGGGTTATTTGAAAAGCAAAGTGTAAGCCAGCAAGCCGCAGACCATTAAAGAGCTTATGGAAAATATTCGTGCCGAAATCATCGCTATACCACCAGAGATGCTCGAAAAGGTATTGGAAAACGCAGTAAAAAAAGCATATTTTGCTGTGGCCAATAGAGGCGGCCACTTGATTGATGTTGTGTTCAAAAACTGGTCCAAATAAATTGCAAATCACCAAATGAAATGAAATTACCTCATATACAGAAATCGGTTGTTTTTTTTTTTAAGTTATTCAATGTTTACATGCCGACATAAGAAATGGCGCACCCCTTATTATAATGAAAATAAATATTCAATAATATGCTTGCGCCATCTAGCGACAAACACTAATAGACACAACTTGAACTTTTTGTCATTTATTTCATCATGCATCTAGCGGTAAAGAAACAAGTATTTAAATACGGCCACACTAAAAAGAAAAGTAAATGAGGATGCTGACGACGCGAAGTAGCTTTACATTGTTATAAAAATAAAACCCACAAATTAAATTATATTCTAAAATAGATTAGCTTTTTAATTGTTATTGTTTACTCCTGCCCATGCGTAATCTCTTCTAAAGGACCAAAAATACAAAATTAGATATGTGATTGATTTGGGCTCGTTTTGAAGAGTCAAAATTTGGCATATTTTTCGTATAACTAAAAACTTCAATATTTTATAAATGTTAATTTTTTTTCTTAAAATGTTTGTATATGATGTAATTAAACTAGCGACTACCTATCTTGGCAGCTTAACCTAGATATACATAAGAAAAAAGAAAGTAAAAAACAATTATGACAAAATTTACAGGAATACAAACATATTTTAGAAACATGGATTACACTTGCACTTATTTATAGGATTCTAATAGGAAGGTCCCCTGGATGGCACCTTCTATGTCTCGTTTTATGTCTTCTCTTTCTAAGGTTAGCCGCCTCCCCGAATTTAATTTATGTGACATAATTTCTATCAATTACTTTTCATTTCAACTGCAGTGAAGCAAAACTTTTAAAAACGATTATATTTTCGCAATCGAAATCAAGAACACCTATCATTTCGGTTCTCACACATTTTGTCGTTATAGAAATCAAGAACAGATCTAAGTAAAAAAATCCATGTAAAGACTTATTACCTAAGCCGCCCCTGTCGACGCCCCTGTTGTGTGTTTGTGCATACGCATCATGCCTTAACATGCAACATCAAACGGTACAAAATGAGAAGCTGCTGCTGAAAATGAATCAAAGAAACAAAATGGCGGTTGAGCAACGCACGCAAAACTCACACAAATTATAGTCGAAATTTGTTGTAGTTGTTGTTGGTGTTGTTGCTGGCTTTTAACTTTTGGAGCGTGTCGCAATTTATAAAATTTAAACACTAGGGTTGGAGAAGAATTGAGGCGCTTTTTGTCGCATTTGTGGGGATTTTGATTGTGTCGGTTTCTCTGTGTGTGTGTGTGTGCGTGTGTACCACATGACGTATGCGCATTTTTCATTTACTATACGCTACGTTTTGTTCATTTGTAGGAGTTGTTTTGTTGTCTAAGCTAGTTACTAGAATAATGGGTTTTGTGATTGTTGTTGTTATTGTTGCTGTTGTTGTTGTTGTTGTTGCTATGCAAGACAAGTGACAAGTATAACAAAAAGCTGCAAAGTTTATCTCCAGCTCACAGAGAACACATTGTGTAAACAGCAACACATTGTGTACACTCAAAGAAAAACAAATCCGAAAGGTTAAGAAGCATGACTGATGCTTAGCTGCCTGGTTAGGAACGCATTGCAGTGACGCCCGGATTTGGACTGTTGTGAAAGCGTAGCATCTATGGTAACCATCTTCTTGGTTAGAAGCCTTTCTGAGCTAATTGAGAAACAGTCGAATGCACTTGGACCGACCAAATTTTCTCTCTTTTGCATAGAAAATAAATGCTTCACTGCTTTTGACTCTTCCTAGTCCAGCTAATGCATAAGCCATTGACGAGAGGAGAGCGTTTGGGAGCATGGACGAGATTTCTGGTTGGCTGAATGGCTTTCAATTTTAGTCTTTAAGGCTCTGGAAGCGCTACATTTATGGCATGGAATACCCTAAATTCACAACAGGAAACTGTGCAATCGGCAAGTTTCAAGTGTGCCATCAAACTTTCTGTGGGAGCTTAGAAAAGGAGGACATATCAAAAAAAGCTAAGTCCCTGAGATGCCTTACCAGTAGACACCTTCAAAGCTGGTCAACCTGTGGACGAGTGACTCACTTAGTTAGCTTTAAACCACAAATGTCCACTTTGATTGCCAACTACTTCAAAACCACTAATTATAATTTAATAATTTTTTGTCACAGATATCCTTGATACGTCTACAATTATATTCAAAAGTCATTTTGTCCAAATTTTGACTTTTTTTTTGGGAACTTTTGGCCAAAATTTATCCAATGTTTCAGATCGATTTACTAGAAATTTTCTATAAACGTACGTGAGCCACTAAGCTACTCTTTCAAGCAGACGATTTATATTTCACAATTGTTCTTTCTTCAACCTGTCTGATAAAGCCCGCTTTGAGTCCCCTTGCATCCATATTTTGCTTTAAATCAATCGATCTAAGATAGTGCTGGAGAAAACATCGATGATCGAAGTTTATCGTTGTTGGCCAACAGAGATGTTTCTCCAGCACTACTAAAAAACCATTTGATGAGTGCAGAAGTGCTGCAGAAACATCTCTGTTTGGCCAACATCGATATATAGAGATTTTAAGCTTTGATCATCGATGTTTTCTCCAGCACTAAGCTAAGGATATGGCTATTGGTGACTTCGATATTAAGTAAATATCTAACCAGCAGCCATTTTGCAGGATTTCAAATTTTTGTCTTAGATCTAAAACTTGGTAAAAACTAGTTCAAGAGTTTCAATCGTCATAAGGCAATACTTTAAAAATAAAGGTACCATGTACTGGAATTAAAAATTAATCTTTACACGTATACTCCTAAAATATTTTTCTAAGCAGAAAAAAGATTCTTGAAAAGATGACAACATCCTACAAGTCCTAAGCATTATTTCATCCCGCAATTAAGAAGCTAACAGAGCTCTAATTAAATCGCCAGGACCCTCTCGACACAGCACTTTTCCACAAATTTTTTTTTTATCCTAAAGCCTTCATTTCTCTTCAAGTGTAGAGATAAGCCGAGCGCATATCTAAAGCACTGGACACAGTTTTATTGGCTTTTTGGCTTTGTTGACGACTTTGTCCTGCTGCTGCTGCTCCTTTCGCATAAAAATATGCGTCCTTTTTTTAGTTTTCCACGCTCATGAATAATGCATTCACAATTAAGCAAAGAAAAGCAAGCAAGGATTGCAAACAACCAAAGCCGAACCGGGCCAACTAGTGGCAAATCCTTCAGCAGCTTGTACAGAAACTTTGCTCCTTGGGGCCCATTTGGCGCATTTAACTACTCGCCCCTCTAACTTAGTAGCCTAGGAAATGCTTGCTCTTGTTTTATTATTTTTCGCATTGTTGGTTTGTTACTAAATTTAGAAAACTTTTTGCACTACCAACAACAACGACAACAACCACATTTCGTAACTAAAACAAACAGAACCAAAAATTACACGTTTCTGCAAATAGAGTTTTGTGTTTTTTGAATTTTTAAATATCAAAGTTTAAACACATAAAACGCCGCAGTGGGTAAAGTACTCCTCGCAGCACGGAGCGAGCTCCAATGACGTAGACAACGCAAAAAACCAAAGACAAAGCAGCACTGGGACACTGCAATCAGTGTTAGAATTTGCTATTTGCCTTGGTGTGTGTAATCGTGTGTGTTTACACTGCTGCACAAAAGTTTTCCAACAATTAATGAAGTGTTCTTAGAATAAAAAAAAACTAATTACTGAAACTACAAGTAGCCCTATGCTTTTCACAGGAGTCACAGAAATATATATATACATATAGAATCATAAATGCTAAAAGCTAGAAGATTGTTTTCTTAACAGTTTAACAAAATAAAATATCGACCAACTTTAAAAATAAAGTATCTGTGGCCTCCCAGCATAGGCAGTTAAGTGCATTTTTTCTAAAATCAATTTGGACCAACTTAGTTACTACTTAAGGTCATCTAAAATTTGAAACAGAAATCAGTCGAAATCTGAGGTATCCTTTAAAATTTAAAACAAGGTAAGTCCACTTCCTGCCATAGTAGCATGTTTTTATTGCCTTTATAAGGTTGTAGAATCTTCTAGTAAAGTAATTTTTCGATCAATTTTTGATAGCTTTTAAAGCTAAATTGGTAGACCAGGTGCGATCTAGAATTTATTTTGGTTTCTTCCGTAGAAGTGTTATAAAAAAAAAAAATGTGAACCCCTTTTTTTAACTTTTGGGCCCCTTTTATAAGCGTTGGGCCAGAAGAAATCTACATAAGTCTATGCTAAAGTAATTTCTTGCCCCGATACTAATTGCATATTTATGATAACGATTTAAAGTTTTGCAGGTTTAGGTTTGAAACAGGAATGGATCAAGGAACTGTAAGTGGCTGGTTCCATTGCAGTAAGAAGTGGTGGATAATATCAGAGCTAAGTGGAAGCCTTTTTTTTTTTAAGCTAAATGTGTGGGGCAATCCTGGTAACCCGAGTGAACCCAAATTCATGGGTTGGACAACTCCGTCTTGATTCTACACTGGATATACTCTTTATATGTAGCTAAAGATAACATAATATTTTTAATGGCAAATTAATAGAATTAATCCCTCTGCGCAATATTCTATTATTGTCGTCTGCCCTGCTCAGTCAAATTATTTCGAATTCGTATTTCATTTTTTCGGTATTTCTTCGTGTTTTGAAACTCGAATGGAAAGGAACTTGTTCAAGATCTGGCTTCCAAAAATTGCAAATGACTGATGGTTGGATCAATGTTTCTGATTTGAATTGTATGGAAAAGGAACACTTTCCATTTAAATCAAGCTATCGAAAAATTATGTGGTCCGGCACATACTGGTAAATATGAACGTGATCCACTCAAAAAGTGGATTCTATAAGCCTCGTACAAACATACATTAATTTTTATATATATAGATAGATTTAGGGGTTCAACAAAGCTCACTTAACCTTAGATACTAGAAAAGAACTATTGGTAAGATAGAACAGTGAAAAAATATATCGTAACTTTATAGAATAATTGGATTGGATCGGAATGATAAAATGTCATGATCTAGTAAGTTTACATTACAGCAAGTTTGCAAGTTATTAAAATCATGCTGAAGAAGTAAATGGTTATCGTAATCAGAGTAAGACAAACAGAGTTTTATATCATCCGCATACATAATGATGCAAGAAGAAGAGATTACTTGTGGGAGATCGTGAATTTATAAAATAAAAAGTAAAGGGCCTAGTTGGCTACCTTGAGGTAACCATGAAATGAACTTAAATACTTTAGACTCGAAGCCTTTAAAAACTACCTATTGCTCTCGATGGGATAAATAGGATGAGATGCATTGTAAAAGCGAAGCCGGAAATCCCAAACGCGAAAGTTAAAATAGAAGAAGAGAGTCAAATGCCTTACTAAAGTCAGTATGAATGATATAAGTTTGCATTTTCTTAATAAACCATGACTAATAACAGACAAAAGTTCTAGAAGCTTAGTAGAAGTAGACCGACGTTTTACAAACCAGGGAGTGTGATATTAAAAAACGACAATAATGTTGCAATTTTGAAGTAAAAAAAAACTTAAGGAATTGATGTAAGCTAGGTAATATCAATGTAGTTCTCAATATTAGACTTGAACAATTTTTATGGATAGGAACGATGAAGGACTGATTTCAAGAAAGTGCAGAAAAGTACAGACAGTGGCATAGATAGGGAACGAACACAATGCTTTAAGACACAACTAGGGATGAAGAGAAAGATGATTTAATAGACACTAGGGATTGTAGAGCATCGGCTTCAGAGACTTGAGGATGGGCAATAAAGTTGGAGTGAGGCAGACAGAATAGTTCATTTGATAAAAGTTCGCGAACAAGTCTGCGATTTGCGTGTTATTAAAAGAGTATGCATTTTTGAAATGAAGCGATGCAGGAAGTATTGGAGGCTTACGATTAGGGCTCACAAAAGAATCACATTTTTTAGGATTACTACAGAAGTTCATGCGACAGCGGCTAAAAATATATGGATAATAATTCAGTTACTAATACTAAAAGTAGTTTGAAAATATGGTCACTCTAGAAAATATTGGCTCTTTTAACAACACTTTACTTTATTTTCGTTACCAAGGGTCGGGGTCGTGCGTAAATGGGAATTTTTTTATGTAGATTCTTATTGTACACTTTGCCCTTTTAACATTTTGCCATAGTACCAGACAATGTGAACACCCTAATGTGATTCTTTTGTAGCAATGAATACTATTTTTCGACTTTAGCAAACAACTTTTTTTTTTTTTAATCCGACTGAACTTAGATCAGTGTACAAAATGTGCCACTTCCGGAATTTCGATATCAGTACACATTCTTCAAGCCAATAGCTCTTGAAGGGTTTTCGGGTTTTTTTTTTGGAAGAGTTGTATTGTAGCAGCAAAAACACGTTTTTAAATAGTATCATTTTTTGTTTGTATACGTACTCCGCATAGATTGTTCAAGTGTCCGCACACTTTTGACCATCAGTGTATATTATTATGTTTGTGTGTGTAAGTAACAGCAGGGAGAAGTGAATTTTGGCCACTGACAGTTATTTGTTTAGAGCTCCTGCGGTTTGTTTTGCAAACATAATTTTACAGCAAGTTGTGTTGACACTTGACACTGATTTTGTCAAGGCAAAATGGCGGGATCCCATTAGACATTGTAACTGTAAATTATATGGCAAACATCTTGGAAAACTCTCAGCTGAATTGGTAGTAAATCATCAAAGCGGGAGGTTAAAGTTTAAGTGCTGCCAAAAGTATCTGTTCAAAATAACTTTAGCTGTACTCAGTTTAACAACTTGTAATGGAAGCGAGAGGGTCTACTTATTAACTGTGCATTTTATTGGTACTCAGAAGTCCCTGCAGAGATTCATTCTATCAGTGACCTTGGAACATGTGGACACTCCAGAAGAAGGGTAGTATATACAGTGCGCGAAAAAAGGTTAAAGCCACTTACATTTTTCAATAAAACTCGAAAAATTTCAAATATTTTTTGATGGCTTTTTACATGCTTATTAAGTTATTATTTTATCGTATATAAAAAAAAAATTCATAGATATATATAAAAAAAACATTTTTTTTTAGGTTTTTTGATTTTTTGCGACTTTTTGGTGCGAAATAAGGTTAAATCCACTCCAATATTTTCGCACTAAAATCTAATTTTTTTAAACATCTTTTTAATATTTCGTGTGTTTACCTTTAGCATCATACAATGCAAGTATTCGACGTGGTAGACTGCCATACTGTGCTTTTATTTTGGACGTGAGAGATGTTTTCCCAAGCCGCCCCGATGGCCACCTTAAGTTCGTCCTTTTCGTTGTATTGTCGGCCATTTCCGTGCACTGCGCGTGCCAAAAGTCCCCAAACATTCTCGATAATGCTAATATCTGGTGATTACGATGGCCAATTGTTGAAAAGATCGATTCCATTTTCACGAAGAAAGGCTGTTGTCGATCTGGCCGCATGAATCGGTGCATTGTCGTGATTAAATTTCCAATCTATACCAGCTGATTTTTGCTGATACCCTTCCGCATTTATTCTTGTGGAAATGAATGTTAGTAGCATCTTTTTGAGGTACCCAATGGCACCCCAAACCATAAGCGATCCACCGCCACATTGGCGCAAAAACAATGTTTTTGGTTCGGTACGCAAATTGTGCCAACAGTAAGAAAATCCGTCTGGGCCATCCAAATACAACTTTTATTCGTCCGAAAAAATAATTTTTGCCATTGATTTGTGCAGCGCAGGTGGTCCAAGGCGAATTTTTGAAGTGCTGCTATATTGTCTTTTGACACCATTGGCTTGAGGTTAATTTTTTTTGCATTTAAAGTGTTTAGACCCGCCTAAAAATTGTTGAACACGGCGACCACCAACGGGTACATCATTTCCACTTCTTAATTGGACAGCAAACTTAAAACTGTTACCAACACTTTGGATTAAGTGACGCTTTTGGGCACTTGAGATCATCGATGGTCGGCCAGCTATGTAGTTTTTGTCATAATTTTGGCGATTTCCTAGAAAATTTCTAACTGCATCTTTGCTGCGACCAATTTCCTTTGCTATTTGACGATTTGACATTTTACTGCAATCTTTTACTGTAGAAATTTTGGCTTTTTCGGCCTCTATCAATAGTTTAAGGGCACCCATAGAAAATTGATCGAATTTCGAATGATAACTGCTTTATAGATATTATGAAATTGACTTACAGAATGGAGAAGGTGCATAACAGTGAAATATGACAAAAAAAAACAAAAAAATTTAAACATCATTGGTTTTCGCGTAGAAAACGTCAAGTGGCTTTAACCTTATTTCGCACCAAAAAGTCGCAAAAAATCAAAAAACCTAAAAAAAAAATTATTATGTATGTATATTTTGATTTTTTTTTTTATATATACGTTAAAATAGTTACTAAATAAGTATGTAACAAGACATCCAAAAATATTTGCAACTTTTCGAGTTTTATTGAAAAAAACAAGTGGCTTTAACCTTTTTTCGCGCACTGTAAATATACACGGTAGATACGTTCCAGAAAAAATCGTGTACATAAAGACAAGAAGTATATGCTTTGAAAATAAATAACAAAAGGGAATTTCCTAACTAAAGTTCTAAAAGATTACGGTTACTGAAAATATTTTTCTTTAAAATTTCTTTCTTTCGAATTAAATTGTGTGAAAACGTAAAAAATTTTCGTTTCTAGACCGTGTTAAATCAAACCCGTGTAAAAACAGGATTGGGTGTATATTGTAGCTATTTATAATGTTCTTAGTGTCCTTGGCACCTACCTCGCTTTGTTGAAGGTTTTCAACCCGGCCTTTTCTAAATTTTGTTTTATCTACACTAAACAAAAAAATAGTTTATAGAAAGTGACTTTTTACACACTGAAATAGACAGATCTGTTTTTGTGTGTTTTCAAGATCTATTCAAAAATTCGAATTATTCCTAGATGGCAAAATACCAATTTTACTTCTATAATCCCAAAAGGAACTAGTAATCAAACTTATACATTATATATTCTACTAATTTCCTTTCTACTTAGAACTTAAAAAAATATATCTTTCAGTAGAGGATTTTTCATCCCAAAGGAATACAGAAAATTCAAATTAATCTTAGGTAGGAAAAATTCGTTATTAGCAAACGGAACTAGTAATCGATTTAAAACATATTTTCTTTCTACCAAGAATTTGTGGAAAAATTTTCATTAAAAAACTTTAGAAAATAACTTTGAAACGAAAACTTGCGCAAAGTTCATCGTTCGTCGCTTCGACTACGCATAAAAAATAAATACTTACACGAAGCGCATGAAACCGACCAACTGCACACAGCAAAAGCACAACAGCGACTGGCGCTGTACCAAAAATCAGCACAAAATAAACAAAGAAAAAGAGAGAAAATAGCATTATGTAAACAAGCGTCGTCGAAACGACGAACGATGACCTTACAGGGAAACATACAATTGACAAAATCCGAGATAAAAAAAAAATTTCTGTCTATAATCTCGATTAAACTAATAAATGTTTCACTTTTTTCCTTTATAATTCGAATTTTATAAAATGCATTCAGTAGAGAAGGTAACGTATTTCGAGAGAAATATACAAAATTTCAATTAAACTTAGAGCGAAAATAAAAATTTATAGCTACATATAATACTCAGAGCTAAATTGATCCCAAAATTCGCAGTGCTGTAGTCCCAACAATATTTTTATACCGAAACGAACTTGTGATCAAACTAATAAATATTATCTTTTAGTACAGAAGCTAGCGTTACCGAAAAGGGATAATAAAATATGAAGAGAAGATATGGGCAATCTATATCTATTCTCAATCCAAACTTTTTCCATGTCCCTTACAATTTTTTTTCTTAGGAAGTCTTATATCTTTTATCTAAATCTTTGGTCACCCTAATCAGATTGTAGTATGCCAGATATCGAAGGAAAAATAATTAAACTGCAAACACAGAACAACATCACATCAGTTATGCAAAACTCATTCATTTGGAGAACCTTCATAAATTTGAAAAGCATTTAAAGCTTAAAAATGTTTTTCCTGCTCAGCTTAACTTAGTTTTTAGATCACTTAAAAAATCCAAGCCAGAATTTGCACTATGTCTGAGTCACAAGAACCAAAAAAGTGCAACAATTTTTCGCTCAACTGCAACCACTGTGCAACGATGTGTATCTAAAAAAAAAGCGAAAAAAAACACCTAAGTTACATTTGTAACTTTGATAAAAATAAAATGCGAAGAAAAAACCGTAGATAAAATTAAAATGTGGTGCACTTAATTAAGCAAACATGAGTGGAAGCTGAGCATCAATGTAAATGTTCTGGTAATTCCCGGAACATATGTTTCAATCAACCGACTGAAGGTACGCAAATGAAGATTAATGCCACATACTCGAGTTGGCTGAGTTGTCTGAGTATCTCTGAGTATCTGAGTGGTTGCACGGTTGTGGGTTCTGGGTTCTGCTTGGTTAGTGTTGAAGCATCTCTGCTGCCTGGGTTGGTCAGTTGGGCCCAGAAGCAACGTGAGCGTGCCAACAGCAGCCATTTGGGAGTCCAAGTTGTCCGAGTGGGGATGCCTTCTTGGAGGGGATGTTGGCAGAATTACAAATTGCTTAATCACGTTGGCCCTCTGGGACGCTTGACTTCCAGTTAGACGATGCATGCAGTCAGCAATTAAACAGAAACATGTGCGCACATATGTATGAACCACAAACACATACGTAAGCACACTGAGAGAAATATGTTGGAATAAATATTATAAATAAAAAATATGATGTAGCTATTATATAGAGAAACGTTTATGTACTGAACTAAAAAGGCCAACTTCCCACACAAATTTTTAGTATTAATATACGGCTATACTAATTTTTCACATAAAGTGCTTCAAGCGGCAAAAAAAGTTTTTATATACGGCCACACTAATTTTGTCAGTTGATGCGATAAGTCACACTAAACCAGCGGTGGGCAAAACTACTAATGCAATTTTTTGTGGCTGTGTGCCTGTGTAAACAAAAAAGAGCTTTCGCAAAGACCAAGGTACAATGGGACAAATCTTTTGTTTTTTGGCATAGTTTTCATAAAATTCGACAATATCATCGACTTTTATTTTATGCGGGACGTAAGTATATGTTATACTCTGCACATTGAGCAGAGCGATTTCGCCTAAAAATTCAGATAGGGTCGTGTCGATTACCTACAAAAAAATATGACTTGCTCGCATCATTACTTATTTCATATGACGCTAGCCAGACTCGCTAATTTTAATGACCAACAAAATCCAAATATGCTTTGCGTTCCATTGAAAAACTAGCTCACACGTGCGAGACGAGCTTTTACGGCAAAAAGCTCTTTTCACGTACGTGTGAAAGCTCCTTGGCACTCGTGCCGTCTAAACAGAAAAATTAATAAAGGCCATAATTACCAAGACGACGACAAACTAGTTAATATAAAAGAAATTACGATTTTTTTATTTGTTACAAAATCTGCACATATTACTTATTATTATTATTACTTATTTTAATGTTACTAATTAAGTTTATATAAATTTTAATGGGTGTCAAAATAAATCAAAGATTGCAGCACGCAATTGATTGAAATGTACATTGAAAAAGTTTAGTTTTAAAATTGTATAGCATACTTTCAAAGTCGCAGGTCAAAAATCTGAAAAATTATCTGGTGGCACGGTAGTGCCCCCGCCAAGACGAGCCAAGCGAAGCGAAGCGTAAGGGCACTACCTACCTTTTCTCGAAGCGCTTCGTCGTTATTTTGAGCCCTTATAACTTTGGTTAGGATTATGCTAGATCAACAAAATTTTCGGGATATGTTGTAAATAGCGGACTTAGTAAACGTATAAAGTTTTAATTGCATAGCTCCCATACTTTAGATTTTATTGATACCTAAAAAACGCTGATTTCGTCACTGATGATCATCAAAATTCTTAGGTATTTCCCAATGTCCTAGAAAGCTGAAATTTTGTATGTAAGCTAGTATTAGCACACAAACAACAACAAAATTATAAAACTTGTAACTTTCATCCCCCAACCCCTTAAACTTGGTGATGCAAGTTTGTATGAGACCTGCAATTTTAAATTTTGATGCTAGAGCAGTGGTTGACACAAAATACACTGACATTTTATTTTGCGTATGTATTGTACGTTGTTAAGCAACAAACACGCAGTTGATGGTGCGTGGCTTCGGCTCTTGTTGTTGTTGTACCTTAACAGGTCAGCGCCGCAATACGTCACTGCGGCAGAAAAATTTTAGTAGTAGGTACAAAAAGCACGCACATACTATGCATGCGTTTTGTGTATAACACATGAAGTGTGTCGACGTCGCCTTAGCCTATGCGCCAGAGATAGGGCCGTGCCAACCACTGCGCTAGAGGGGTAATCTGAACTGAAACTTGATGCCCCTAGATATATACATATATACATATATATAGAGGCTCCTTGTTGTTATAAATTATTATTAAAAAAAATAAAAATTTAAAAAAATATAAAAAAAAATTTGTTACAAACAACTTACAAAAAAGAAATGAAATCCCCAAAAAACATTTTCTTTTATATTGCAAGACGAGAACATATAACTCGCACTGTTAAAAAGTTATAAGATATCTTTTTTTTTTAACTCTACAAGGCCTAACTTCACAAACTCTACACCTTAGTCAAAGTATATGGCTTGGCCATTTCGCTACATTCACATAGGCGTAAGGTGAAAAATTAATTCACTGTTCATTACTTTTCTGTTATACAATAGTTCTTGTAACGAACGGCCAAGCCACACATTTTGACTAAGGTGTAGAGTTTGTGAAGTGAGACCTTGTAGAGTTAGGGCGTGTAGAGTTAGAAGCTTGGCTCTATATGAGATCTTATAACTTTTTGACAGTGCGAGTTATATGTTCTCGTCTTGGCAACATTTTACATGAAAATGTTTTTTGGTGGGATAAATTTTTCTGAAAAAGTCTAAAAATTGTAATATGGGTCTTGAAATATTATTTTTTCGGAAAATTAAAGAGCAGGCGAAAAAAAAATGACTAGAAAATTTTTGTAGTTGGTTTCGAAGCTGTTTGGGGCTGTATCTCCAAAACGATTCAATATTTTGGGTATAGGCTATTTTTTTCATAAATGTGGAACTCATATCTACCTCTGTGTAAAATACGGTACAATTTCCATTGAACAATTTTTTTTTTAATTAATTTAATAAAACTTTTTTTTTTTAAATTTTCTAATTTGGTCTGGATTACACTAGTTTACACGAAAAATGAACCTTCGTAGAAAGGTGTTTTTTAGGGTAATTTGGGGTCGAGAAACACGAAAATGGCAACCTTTTTTTTTTCTTAAGCACCGTTTTCGAGATATTTTCGAAAAACATGCTTTTGAGCACTTATTTCAGTTATTCAGTTATAGAACCATTAACGAAAAATCACGACTACAGCTGCATACAAATTCGTGAAGACGTAAGTGAGCGCAAATGAAAAACTTTGAGTGAACAATTTTTTTTTCATACAAAAATGTGATTGAGTGAAGATTGGAACTGCCGTTCATGGTTCTATAACATCTTCAATTCTTATCCGATTTTAAAGATCTTGGACTCGAAATGTTCGTAAAAGAATTTTCTTTCAGTTTAAAGCTTAACATAATTTATAAACATTTTTTTTCGTTAGTAAAAATCCAATCAAAATTTGAAATTTTAAAAAATGCTCGAAAATTACACTTTTTCCGACTTTGGTTGCTTGTAACTTCTATATTTTTATTTAACCTGCACATAATTATATACATATTTGTAAAGAGCACATCAATACCTTTCAATCTAATTGTCTTTCATTTCGATACAAGATATTGTTCACGAGATATTGACGAATAACTGAAATAAGCGCCCAAAAGCATGTTTTTCGAAAATATCTCGAAACCGGTGCTTAAGAAAAAAAAAAAGGTTGCCATTTTCGTGTTTCTCGACCCCAAATTACCCTAAAAAACACTTTTTTACGATGGTTCACTCGATGACCCATAAATTTGTAAACTAGCGTTATCTATATCCCAAAAAAAATTTGAGGGTGCTCAAACTTTCCATAAAAAAAAGTTCAATCTTTGTAGAACATTTCTGTAAAATTTCATCACTCTATAAAAATTATTATGGTAATGCCAGATTTTTGGCCAAAATATGACAATCTGGGCCCACTGTGCATTGTAGCAAATATTTGTATATATTCAAATTTTGAAATTGGTTTTGATATTTTAAACAAAGATGCATTTTTTGCAGTTTTTTTTTAGATTTCATTAGCTTTTTGCAATAAAGGCTTAACAGACTTCGAACGTTATGAGGAAATATAAACGCACGCAATTTAAAAATATTTGGAATAAAATGAAAATTTTAGCCACTGAATAGTCCACTCAATTCTAATATACTTTTTCTTATAAATAGACTCTCCTAGTACTCAACTTGGGGTTCCAAAAATTTCTAATGATTTCTGGTACTTTACTTAACATGTTTGTTTGCTTCATTTGGTCACACTAATAAAAGTTTTAAGTTTAAGTGCTTAAATATTTTCATTGAGAAGAACTCATTTGAACTATTTTTATAATCTTTAGTGCTTTAAAGTGTTGAAAAAGACTCAAAAAAGAATGATTGATGATAGAATTTCTTGGTGCATGTAGCGCCTTAAGGTACATTTTCAATATTATAAGCTATGTCAGCTATTCAATCTGTTAAGCCACTTAGCCGTCGGAATACATAAGAACAAATTTTAAGGTAACACAATATTCTAGTCTTACTAAAGTAACAACCCAATTCGGAGAATCTTTCGGTAAATAACTATAACATCCACGGGGCAGTTTCTCAGGTCTAGACCCCTCCAAAAATTTGAAAAACGGGTTAACAGTTTTCTGCGAGCTCTGATATAAATACACTTCGAAATGGAAAACCCACCCCTAAGACTAAATCCTGGCTCCGCACCTGTTCTCAGAGCACTTTTGGGAGAATTAAAATTTTTAGTGGATTTAAAATTGCATAGATACCATAGGCATATTATTTTAATGCAATAATATGCATTTTTTACATATAGCATTCAAGTTTTTCCGACGCTTCACATGCAACTACTCGATAGGTTTTTCTTCAAGTGTATATTTACACATAAACGCGTTCATCAACTGGCCGCAAAAGATCAACTTTCGCAGCATAGTGAAAATGAAATTAACTAATTACAAAAACGTTGACAAGGTGCAAGGTACACACACACACGTAGACACATATCTATACACATACACAGAGAGATGGAGACGGGGTATAAATTACGAACCTCTCCCAGGACAGACGGCGAGGCGCTTCCTCGCCCAAGCCCAATGCGGCATTGCCCGGCGCCTCCATATAAACATTGTCACCATAGTGCGACTGCTTTCGTCGCTGCTGTTGCTGCTGTAGTTGGTGATGATGCTGCTGCTGCTGCTGGGACAGATTGGACTTGGATGTAATGGCGCTTGATTGATGCAGCAATTTGGCCAAGCGCGTGAAGGCCGTGTTCGTGCTTGGGCCTGAGGTGCTGCTACTGCTGCCACTGCCGCTGCTGCCCTCATGCGTGTAATATGGCGAGGAGCTAGCACCGGCACAAAGCAGCGACATTTCTGGCAAGGCCGGCACACGTGGTGCAGTTGTTGTGTTGGTATCATAGGAGGAGTAGGAGGATAGATAGCTGCCACAGCCGGTGGATGTTGATGCTGTGGCACGTTTCTTGGCAGCCAGGCGATAGGCGCGCGCGGCAACGACATGAGGAGCGGGTATTCTGCGGTGAAAATGAGTGCGGAAAATTGTAAAGTCAAGGGATTACACAAAAAGAAAAAATGTGGAAAAAGTAACACATGTCACGTACAACAACAAGGGGTGCAACAAGGGAGTAACACTACGGCGATGACAACAAGCTGCTTCCTGGCAAAGGAGTGCACACACACACACACACCGGTAGGAGCTACACATATACCTATATACAACTGTACACACCTAGACATTGAGCCGTGCATATACTATAGTACATGCCCTTCAGTACGCAATGTATGTATTTTAGTAGCTTTTGTAGCCACGGGGGTTAATCGCCACCGCTGCACTATATTTTCAACAGTCGTAAAATCGTCTAGGATGAAGGAGGAGAATTTTCAGTTTTTCTTAATCTTTTCTCTCAAATAATCTTGGAACTGTTTCCAAATCACTTGGACTCGGTGAACGATACTCGAAATAAAACGTGAGCTTTTTAGGGTTACCAGGCTAACGAAACATCCATCGAGAGATGTCTCGGAAACACTATCTAATTATTCAGATTAAACGTCTTTCACTTCAAGTTTAATCAATGGAATGATGTAGCATTTCTAGCAAAATGGTGGTAAATGACCCCATTAGCAGGCATTATTTTAACTACAAAGCGACTGTAGAACGACTGTTGAATAGGTAGTGCAGTGGTGTCATTGCAATATTCAATACGCAAGTTAAAGACCTTGCCTGTGTTCGTAGTGAGCGAACTAGTCCTGTCGAAAAAGGAGCCAACGATTCGTGTATCACGGACTAGTCCGTCGTACTGAAGGGTAACGTAAGTGCTTTTAACAATCTACAAACTCACCTGAGCAGGAGTGAACCATCCGCATGGCATTCAAAGTCATCCGATAGCTGAAACAATGAACTGTCTGCTAGACTTTGTTGTTGCAGCTGTTGTTGTTGCTGCTGCTGTTGTTGTTGTTGTTGCAGCAGTTGTTGTTGTTGCTGTTGTTGTTGCTGCGGCTGCAACTGCTGAGAACTAAGACCTACCGTATGTGGCGTGCTTCCCGAGGATTTGCGGCGATAAACCAAATTGCTATCATCTTTTGGTAAATTTAATGATTTCACCATCAACGTATTGTTGTTGTTGTTTGGTAAATGGCTGTTGTTGTTGTTGTTGCCACTTCCGCTTCCGCTGCCACGTGTTAGAAGCGACCAACGATGTCCGCTGGCGCTGCCGCTGCGACTTTTGCTGCCCAGCAGACGCTCTTCTACAACGCAAAAGAGCAGCAAAGAGAGAGAGAGAAGAGAGCAGAAATTTTAATTCAAATTGTTTTTGACTTAATTGGTTTATGTGCAAGTGTATGCGTGAGAGTGTATGTGTGTTGCAGTTGCAAATTATATTTTATAATATTTAACTCAAGTTGAAAAGCTGTCAAAAGTTTTTAATTATATTCCACAAACATGACAAAATAAAGTCAAGCTTTAACCTCTTTTGGCCAACTGCACTGCAACTGGCACGCCCATTACAAAGGCCAGTGGCGTAGGTAGCTTATGTTAATATGGGAGTTGGGGAATATATTTTGTAGGCAATAAATTATTGAATACTTGCTTAGCTGAATGAAAGAGTTGGTTAAAAGATAGTATGCTAGCCCATTCCCCCCATCTGTTGGACGATACTGCATTGAAGTATCTAACAGAGATCTTTTGATTTGTACAATATTTGGTCAGGTAAGGTTAGGTTGATTAAGCTGCTCAATCAATAATTGGGATCACCCAGAGACCATGAGGCCCATTGTGTTGCCTAATTGTAGAAAGGACGAAATGATTATGAAGAAGTAGGGAAGGAGGCTCTGAATGCAAAATCGATATTTACTGCCTGTTCGTAGATTTCAAGCAAGCATTTGATAGCATAGACCGCAAAAAGATCAAATACTACCTCCAATCCCTGGGAATTCGTTAGTATGACCTTAAACGACACTATAGCAAAAGTTTTGATACAAGGCGAGTGCATAGAACAGATTCAAATAATATCGGGTGTTAAACAAGGAGATGCTCTTTCTACACTTATATTCAATTAAGTTTTACAGATGGCACTATCTGTAACAAAAACTTTCAGATTTGTGCATTTGCCGATGATGTGCTAATAATGGCCAAAAGCAAGTCTGAACTGGCAAATGCATCAAAAATCTAGAACGAAACTCCAAAGCGGCGGGGCTAAGAAATTAACACTGATAAGACAAAATATATGGTTCGATCCAGCTCTATTACTGACTCTAGCAAGCTAGCCATTGGCGACTACGTTTTTGAGAGCGTAGAAGAATTCAAATACCCGGGTATAATGCTATCTGCTATAAAAGACTCGGAAAGAATACAGGCCGCGAACAAAGCATAGTAGGCAAATCTAAAACTATTCCGATCAAATATTCTCTCACGCAGCCAAAAATTCAGAATGTACAAAACAGTAATAAGACCAGTACTCACATATGCCTGCGAACTCTGGGTCTTGAAGAACGCAGATGCAGCTCAACTGTTGTGCTTCGAGAGAAAAATATGGCGAAAAATATATGGCCCTATCAAACTACCGGATAAGATACAATCATGAACTAGAATCGCTAGCAGGACATGAAACAATTATCAGATTTATTAAAGCACAGAGAATAAGGTGGCTGGGTCATGTGCTAAAAATGTCCATGGAAAGAATAGCTCCAAAGGCCTTTGTATTGCAACCGATTTGAGCAAGAAGAAGAGGACATTCAAATAAACGATGGCTGGATGTAGAAGCCAATCTCAGAAAAATAGTAGTCCGACACTGGAGAGATGTCGTTGTAGAGAGGGACAAATGGAGAGAGATTGTTGCGGAGGCTATGGTCCACCAAAGACTGTAAAGCTAAGAAGAAGAAGGGGGTAGAGGTGGATTAATCCGAGGGTCAAAAACTGGTCAGGGCATTTCTAGTCACCTAGGCCTCTTTTCTTGCAGTACCATCAAGGCCACAAAAGGGTCAGAAGTTTTAAAGAGAGTGAACCACCGATTGGCGAACGCATTTATACCATTTTGTACAATATAGATCAAAAACATATATCATATATAAATCTTTTTATAACCACAAATTGGGCAGCAGTGTACGAACTCATTAAAAAAAAACTTTCAAACTTGCCAGAAAAAAATATTAAAAATGATTCTAAATAGACAAGGGTTAAGCTTTTCGTATCCAATGCATAAGTAATACGTACAGACAGACGCAAGGACATGGCTAATACGTTTTTCTTTGTTTTTTTTTTGTGGTTCTGATTGCTTTGATAAAAACTTTGCAAGTCCGTCATCGTTTATTTGCAAGTGTTGCACAACAAATTTTTAGCTATTGTACTAAGCACGCCTTTTGCGCGCAGGGCATAATATTGTTCCTTTAAGAAGTTGACGCAAACTTTAAAATTTTCTATACATACAACATTACTTTTGGGCATATAAAATTTGTTCTTAAGTGGCGATTAATCCCCTAGGTCCCCTTTTATCAACGCTACTGGCACACATAAACACACGCTCACAGCTTTGACTTACTGTCAGGCACTGTACAACACTGTTAAAAGAATTTAATTTATGAGCGTTGAGCATTTCCATTGAAATGGCTCAAGAAAAAATTCTCACTTTGTAAATTTAATAACAACTTGTGCACACAAACACACACACACACCAACACACAACTCTCTCTGTCTCTCACATACTTACACACATTCGCTCATAAAATACATTGCATACGTTAGAGCGCAGCATGCACTTTACACTGAGAGCAATACAAAGAAACTAGTTATTTGAGCATGCATGTGAGTGTATGAGTGGGTGTTGATGTGTGTTTATTTTAGAGATGAGCGTGGGCCTTTATCTGAAGGATTTCATTCTTACACAATACAAAGTAAGTACACGCACGGCAATAAACTTTAAACTTTATAGCCTCGCACGCAATATAGAAGCACTTAAAAATGGCTACTATATAATTTTTATTGATAATTTGCATGAGAAGAAATAGGAAGAGATGGATGGGAAAAAAATTACGTCAGCAAATTATATCTAGCTTCTAGCAAACTCAAACTGCCAGTAAAACGCAGTGCAGCAGAAAAAAAAGGAATTTAATAATCTAATCGATGTTGAACACAAGATCGTTTACTCTTTTATCGCTGAGTTAATTGACGATTTGATTAAAATAAAGTGTCTTACGATGAAATTTAATTCATAATTTAAATTGGAAGAATACTTTCAGAAATAATAACTTTTGGAAGATTTTTCTTAAATTTATTAAATGAAAATAAATGCACACTGTTATTAAAAAAGTTGAAAAAAGACTACACGACTATAAAAAAAATCACGCTCTGAAAAGCGAAGTTTAAAGGATAGTCGTGGTCAAATGCAACGAGCTATAGCTAACAACATATATACTTGTGAAATCTTCTAATAAAGCAGTTTTATTTTTATTATACTTAAAAATATTATTCATGACTTTAGGTCCTCTAGACAATTTACTGTGACGTCACATAGACTATGACCAGCGAACAATCAAGACGCTTTCAATAATACCTCCTTCATAAAATTATGATAAGCGGTTCAAAAGTTACGATGGATAAGATGAACAGACAGACATATTCGTTCATCCATACTTTCATACCGGTCAAACACATAACTCTACTTTCTGCTTCCCCTTAGCCGGGTATAAAGTATGTAATTTATTCAGGTAATAATCTATATATATATAAAAATTAATGTATGTTTGTACGAGGCTTATAGAATGTGGTTTGTGTTAATATTTACAGACTATGTTCGGTATGTTGTCGAGAAGGTTTACCTTTCGATAGGTGGCGCTGAGTACTGAGCATAGTTTTCAAATGCAAAGAAAAAAACACAGTGTTCACTCAGTTTCCATTCAATTCAAATTTCACAGACGAATATTTTGAATTGGAAGCTCATTGCTAATGTAATTTGTAAGTGTTTTTGTGTAAGCCAATTTCTTCATACAAAGGTACAAAGAAGCATGCCACCAAAAAGACAAAACATCGAACGGAATACACGTAAAAATCAACAAAATAGAGTTGCAAGAAATAAATTGACTGAAGAGCAGCGCAGACAACGTAATGCATCAGAAAGATTGTATATAAGCTGCAAAGAACGTCAATGCCATTAATATCACCATTCAAAAGAAGATACCAGGCGACACAGCTACATATAAATCAGTAGACAGTGTTATGAATCAAGACGAAGTTGTGCATTATCCCACTGAATTTTTGAATTCACTCGACTTACCAGGATTGCCACCACACATTTTGAGCTTGAAAATTGGTGTTCCTATTACACTCCTCAGAAACATTGTTCCACCACGTCTTTGCAATGGAGCCAGACTTGCAGTGAAAAAAACGATGAACAATATCATCGAAGCAACCATTTTGAATGTCAAGTTCAAAGGAGAAAATGTGCTGTTACCACGCATTCCAATGATATCAACAGAATTTAAACGTTTGCAATTTCCAATACGACTCGCATTTGCAATGACCATCAGCAAAGCGCAAGAACAATCGCTACAAGTATGTGGATTGAATTTAGAGAATCTATGCTTCTTCCATGGAAAATTATATGTAGCCTGCTCACGTGTTGGAAAACTATCTGACTTATACGTATATAGTTACAAATTGGGTCGAAAGACTTTTTTTTTTTATTTAAAAACATTTATTTATGTATTTAAATTAGCAAAACTAACATGCTTTGCATGCGTTCAGCTTAATACTTGCTTATCGACTAACTTAATGGATCAATTTACATTTCTGTTCCTACTTTTTTCTTTTTTTAATTCTCTTTCAATTATTATTTACATTGATTACCTAACGTCACCTACTTAAGATGGTCAAGCTTATTAGCTAAGTTAGGGGAATGGTTCTGTAACAATATGCTCCAGATGAAACAACTAAAAACTTTGTGTATCAAAATGCACTTCAATAAATAGCATTCAATTGAAAACTTGAATGGACAGACTTTTCTCGATAAAACGAACTAAAATACACAATTATCCAAAATAAAAATTGAATATTGTTGTAACGATATTAGTATTTCTTTAAGTTTATTAAACGGCAGGCACAGCAAGGCGTGACGGGTATAGCTAGTAATATATAAAATTTAATTTTTTTTAAATTATATTCTATAGTGCAGATAATCAAAAATACATAGATATATTTTAAGAATCGCAATTTTTAAAATTTTGATTGCCTGATTAGCTGGAGATATAATAAAAGGGGCCGCAAGAAATGGTCAAAATTAACGGGCATCTTAGCTAGAGATTTAGCTCATATCTTGTTGAATCAGATTTTTAAAACTTTATTTTTTTAACCTTTTGATGGGATTCTCATAAGAGAGACCTTTTGCCAGCCTACTATGTAAAATTGAAAAGAGCAACATAAAAAATATTCTAAACCGAAAAGAAAATTTTAAAAATTAAAGTTGTATTTAAATTATAAAGGGATTTCTCTGAGCCAGAAGCTCTCTTAGGGACCCATAAAGGGTCTAGCTGAATAAGTTACTGGAAACTGCTCCCATGGAGAAAAAAAATTGTTTCGCAAAATTTCAGATTTTAAAATTAATGCGTTACGGTCTGATAGAGAGAGGTCTCTTCGAATTTATAATTTTTAAAGGATTTAATTTTTTTATATTTAATTTTTTTTCCAGCTCATTTATCGTCAGAAATCTCAAAATATATAACATGATTCTTAATAATACATAAATTATGTACCTACTCAAACCGAGATACAAATCGATTAGATGATAAAATATCATAGCCCCATGCAAATAATATATATGACCCTCTAGTTCCCACACTTCGTGGCTTAGTTTTTCAAACAATAAATTCGAATTTCTTGAATTAAAATTAAAATACAAAAATATCCGGTCAAATTTTCACCCGCCATTTTCTCCCCTTGAAAGCAGAAACATCCAAAATCCTTTCTTAGAGCTCACGTACACCGTAAAGTAGTGCTGGAGAAAACATCGATGATCGAAGTTTAAAATCTCTATACATCGATGTTGGCCAACAGAGATGTTTCTCCAGCACTACTAAGCACCAACATCGATATATAGAGATTTTAAACTTCGATCATCGATGTTTTCTCCAGCACTACCGTAAAGCAAAGTTGCAGCCCTCCAGCACCCACCTTTTTGTCTGATCGATAGCATAAAAAACGAGCATGTTTCCTGATTACATTTCTTTGGATCCGAATTATCCTAAAGTATGAAAAGAATTTTGCTTAGTCGCCAGATGTAGTGTTGAAAGTCGTTTTGATGCCATTTTCTTCACTTATGGGCGAAGTAATCCAGGTATTTCTTCTAAGTTATCAGCATCATCACAAAATGTATCTTCACTCCACCTAGGCCCTCTAGATTCATCCATTTGGGCTGGGCGTATATTGTGTATATGGTTCATATACAGTATTATAGGCTTTTGGGTTAGAATTTTAAGACATCCTATTTAAGCATCCAAAGCTACGGTTAAATTATTCAGCAGGAATTTCGCAGGAGCATGAAGTTGTATTGATACATGCTTATAATACTCAAACTGGTGAAACTCGTAGAAAACCTGCAACTACCTAAATGAAGTGAATCCAGGGTACACAAAGACTCTAACAACTTTGGGACCCTTATCAAAAACAGTCAAATGATGTCACGCATGGCGTCTTTTTCCCAATGACATGCCCAAGTTAGCCTTGGTAACACCCACTCATCAGTTTTAAATCACTCTGCTTGTATATGGGAAACTATCTACCCTTTAATCAAGGGAATAAAGGAGTAGTCGAAATGGCCTTAAGTTTTGGAATTCTTCAAGATTTTGGCACTTTAACAAATAGTTGCTCATCATTATTCTTAGTTAGTTACTTTTCCTATTTACAACTCACGCACGTTACTTTATTTTAAGCTGCTAATCCGTTAAAAAAGACCCACCTCTTGTGTACATAGTTTTCTGACCTTCTGCTACTTTTTGCAATCAAAAAAAATTAATAATAAAAGCTAGACCAAAATAAACTCGAAATAAAAATAAATTAAAAACGATAGTTGCACACAAAAAAATAAAAAATATATAAAAGAAGAGCACAACAATGCTCATAAATTTCAATTAGTTGGGCCTTCAAATTGTTGTTTTTGTTGCAATATACGCCGGACAACATATAGTATATGTGTGTTTGTATATAATATATATGTATATCTGCTACATACAGCTTTTGTTGCTTTTATTTGTTGAGTCAATGTTTATTTAATTTATATGACATTGGGAGACGTTTATTTATTTTTGTATTGCAAAAAAGAAAAACTAATTTTAAATGGATAAAAATATAAGCTGGGAGTATTAACACAGATTATCTATTCAAATTAAAATTTGATTGAGTTTTAAATATGTTTAGCTCACACTTTGATGTTTATCGGGCTTAAGGGGCAGGGACATTAAATTAATTATAAGCAATCAATAATTATTGATTCCAATTGACTGCCAAAAGCCAAAGGACTATTTGATTGATATATGGAAAAATGTTATTTTCGAATAAATACTCTTCTTAATTAACGTCAAAATATGTTTATGTAAATAAGAGAACAAATTTTAGTTAAGCCTAGTTTATACCTTATTTAAAATAAAGCTTAAACCATAAGATTTTTAACTCATAAAGGGTGATTTTTTTGCTATTTGATTTTTCAAACTAATTGTTCTGACAGCTCACGCGTGATTCATGACATATGTCAAAGTCAAAAATACTCAGTTAGCATTGCCATTTCATCATGGAAAGACTTTAGGCTAGTACGCAGCAGTGTAAAACCGCCTGAAAGAAAAAAGTGCTACTTATTTTGTGCGCAAAAAAAATTGTATAGGTAGAGTTTGTGCCCAAACAGTGCTGCCCATGTATAGGCAATTGACATGCAGACGGCGTTACTAAATATAAAAATCAGCTATTAGTATATTACTTAATATTTATTATTATTATTGCCATTATTGCCTAGTTATTTGCGAAACTTAAGAAAAATGGAGTATGTGTGTAAACTCATATCTAATACGCAGAGCTGAGTGTGAAAAATTTTGTAGAGACGTACGAATTTTGAAGTGAATTATTTATTATTAGCATGTTTATTACAATATCGGATTGTACAAACTTTGCCTATTCACATAAATTATTAATAAAGGTTTTCCAATTTGATCTATCTCTCGGTGTGTATCTTAATTCACTTATGGACTTCTTCGTTTCGCGTTCTATGGTTCTACGCCAAGTATTGCGTGAACAGCCTTGTGACCTTCTGCCTTGGGGGTTCCAGGAGAGTACTGCATGTGCTGCCTCGTCTGTATTTTTTTTTCGCAGCGTATGTCCCAACCATCTTAATTTTCGAAATTCTTCTGCATAGTGGCACGCCACAACCTTTCATTTGAGATTACTCTCGGCCACCATATCCGCAAGATGGACCGGAGACAATGCAATTTATGAACCAAAGCCATCGTTAAGTGCCATGTTTCGTTTCCGTATAGCAGCACAGACTTGACGCAAGAATTGAAAATCATAATTGTGAATTAATATTGCAAATCAATTATTTACATTTTGCAAAAAATTGTCGGTTCAAAGCCATGGTACAGTATCCGGCAGCATTTTCGCAAAATTTTCACATGTCCTCGGATGTTTTTAAGACATTGTTTGCGTTGACGACAATTTTCTGCTCTTTAGTAAAATTTGTGCAACTATTTTGCATACGTGACATTGTTTCTGCTATCAAAATAAGTTGCTGCACATAAATGTTTTGTTTTTAGCGCGCAAAAAAAAAAAAGCTGAGTCTTTTGCCGGCGCCATCTACATGTCAATTTCACGATAAAATGGGCAGTAATGGTCCTGCGTACCAATGAAAAAATTCTTGGCGCTAAAAATTTTGAGTGTTATTGGTTTATATGAAATTTTGTTTTGTTTCACGCGGCTTTACACAGCTGCGTACTAGGCTTTACTCACGAACAACGTTTACAAATTTTTGAATTTTATTACCAAAAATAGTGCTCAGTAAAAAATGTGTTAAGAGAGCTGCGTTCATTTTACGGTCGTCATAATCGACCTTCTGAGCAGGCTATTCAAGCTCTTATTACCAAATTTCGCAGCAATTTTACTTTATTGAAACTTCAACCACAGTGAGTACTGAAGAGAATATTGCTGCTGTAGCAGCCAGTGTTAATGAAGATCGTGAAGACCGTGGGTATGTGTTATTCGACCACATAGATCATTATACGCAAAGATCTTGGTTTAAAACCATACAAAATACAATTGGTGCAAGAACTGAAGCCGGGCGACCTGCCACAACGTCGCGTGCTCGGTGAATGGGCTTTGGAAATGCCCGATGAAGATCCGCTTTTTTATCGAAGAATTGTCTTCAGCGATCAAGCACATTTCTGGTTGAATGGCTACGTCAATAAGCAAAATTGCCGTATTTGGAGTGAAGAGCAATCAAAAGCATTGCAAGAGCTATCAATGCATCCACAAAACTGTTTGCTGTGGTTTATGGGCCGGTGGCATCATAAGACCAAAAAAAAAAAAATGTCAAGATTGGACTTTCCGGTTGGGCCACTTGAAGCATAGTCGCGGTCAATGTTTACATGAGGTAAATGGCAAAGATTGATCTACAACTTCAAGTAAAAATTGTATACATTTTTGTTGTTTTTTTTTTTTTAAATTTAAAAACCAAACGCTTAAAAAAGCACCCTTTACTTTGTTTAAAAAATGTTGAAACGAGCTCTTTTTAAGTATGCTAGATTTGGACAATTTTTACATATTCTTTAGCAGCTCCGAACTTTCACTTGAAAACTTTTTTAATGACTATATTTTAATCGATAATTATAATCGAATATTCATGAAGTGAAGCCGTTTAACTGCCACCAAAAAATATAGACCTGGCAGGCGTACTAGTCGTTAAAAAGTAAAGATCTTTTTTATCACCAGTAAAAACAATTCTGATCAGAGCCAAAACCACAAGAAGGCTTAAAGGGAGTTCTTTCAGGGGCTTTGTTTCTCCACCCGCAGCGGAATCGATCTGAGAGGATCTATTAAATAAGGCAGACTCTTCTCTAAGTTATTTATTTTAACGTTGTATCTTCAGTTGAAGTAAACTCATAAAAATATCATAAGTAATGAATGAATTGATACGAACTAGGTGTTCAGACATGAACATAAGACGTCACATCGGAACCCTTGCATCGCGCATTATATGGATGGTTTATGACTATTCTTGCTGTGTAGGCCTCAAGTGGCCTGCATATGTTGGGATCTTGTATGTGGCACATAAATTAACAAGGGATAAGCGGCCTGCATTGGAATGCGACTGTTGAGCATTCGGTAATGTATCCTAGGTCAAATATCACTTGTGCTCCCATAAAGATTGGACGGCGCACTTGACATTCTTATATACAGTTTATATACCTAGTTTTAAGTACGCTGCTGCTTACAACACGGCGTATATTATGTAACTTAGAAATAAGAGATTAATTTGAATAAATAGAAGACCACTCGCAAGGGTGGGATTGAGTACCAAACCAACGTCCAACGCGTACTGTAGTGCGCCAGATCATCGAGTGCGCACAGAGCGGCAGTACAATAACATTGCCTGCTCTTAAGGTGTACATTCTTGTACATTAGGTATTAAAAATTTGAAAAAATTAATGTGTCGTCGATCGTTTGGCTATAAATTGATTTTTATTTTTATTTGTTTTCCTTGGGAAATTATTTTAGTTTTTCGTGTTCCGTCGAGCTACAAAAATATATCTATTATAAAGGGTGTTTTTTTAACAGCGTCCGGATTTCCGAAAAGAATATCTCTGAAGCCAGTTGTTACTTTTGACAAACTTCAATTTCATTTTATTCAGTACGGCTAACAATTCATCATGGTAAGATTTACACCACAACAACGTCTTCAAATCTTCGAGATTTACAATCAAAATCAGTATTCTGTTGTAAAAACTTATAGAGCTCTTCGTACAATTTATGGACCGAATAATCGTCGTGTTCTTGATCATGTACGAACTCATTTGACATTCCATGATGTCTGACCACCAATCAGAATGAGAACAGCACGGTCCGAAGAAAATATCGCTGTTGTAGAGGCCAGTGTAGAGGAAAATCCAAGTTTATCGATTCGCAACGTGTTACCCTTAATGTTGATCGATACAGAGCAATGAACAATGAATATTTGTTTCCAAATTTACGTGACATCGATGTTGAAGAGTTCTGGTCTCAACAGGATGGCGCCACGTGCCATCTCTAAATTCAATTCCGTGAGAAAGTTATTTCAAGAAATGTGCCCATAAACTGGCCGCCGCGGTCCTGTAATTTGACCCCTTTAGATTAATTTCTTTGGGGACATGTCAAGTCGTTGGTTTATGTAGACAAGCCAGCAACAATTGACGACTTGGGAACCAACATTAAACTTGTCATTACTGAAATACAGCGCCAAATGCTCGATAGTTTGGTCAAAAATTAGACCCACAGGATGCGCTTTGTAACTCGTATGCGTGGTGGTTACATGCCAGAGATCTTTTTCAAATATAAAATGATACGAAGTTATCTATCTAATAAAACCATATTTGCGGTCATTACATTAATTTTTCTATGTTTTATTTAAGTTTAAAATCCGAACGCGCTTAAAAAAACACCCTTTATATTAATTGCATTTGGAATTTATTTCTTAAGCCACGAAGAGCAAAAATGCTGTAATTAGTTACCAAGCGCCTAATGGAGGATATAGTAACTTTTTTTCCCTTCCATATAAACGTGTTCAGGCAGCTGCAAAACTTTACCTAATGCACAGTGTAAACTTTTAGCTTAACAAACTTTAAAAATTGTTTATTTACCATAAAGCTTTGCTACTTACTATTTTTAAGCGTCAAGAGAAACAATTTGCTATAAAGCTTAAATATAAATCTATTAGAGCTTAACAACAAAAAACCACTCAGGCAAACAGCAACAACTTTTATTAAACTATAAAAGTAAATGCAAAATGCCAGGAAACCAAGCTGATAAGGCTATTATCATGACCATGATCCATACAAAAACAATTTTAAATAAGCGTTGTTATATGTGTGTTTTTCTGCATGTGTGAGTATCTATAGATACATTTACAAATGCATACGCACCCAATTGAAATGTTTGCTTATCCGTATGCAGCGGCACAACCGGAAGTCCGGGCACAATAATGGCGGGCAATGTACGCGAACGTAACAATGGCGGCGGCAGTTTGCGGCTGCCATTGCGCGATTGTAAGCCACTGCCGCTGCCGCCACCGCTGCCAGCAGCGCTGCTGCCATAGCATGAACCACTTTGAAGTGCTCTGCAAAAAGAGAGAGAGAGAGAGAGAGTTGCGAGAGTGAATTGAGAGTGCAATTATAACTTAATTTAATTAAAAATTAAAATAGCTGCAAACTGAGATTGGCATATAAATGCAATTAGTTGGCGTTGCAAGAGACGCCATGTTGTTGCTCATTGTAGCCATTGTTGTTGGCAGGCATGCCATTTCCGTTTCATTTGCATTCAGCTTCCGTTTTGTGTGCGTGTGCGTGTGTGTATGTGCGGCTGTGTGCGTGTGCTTGTGTCAGCTGTTGATTTGCCATTTATATGCAACTGCAACAGGGTCGTGCCGTTTTTCACGCATTGCGAATTTCATTTTATTGTTGGCACAAAATGATTTTCTTTTATTTACCATGACACCAGCATCAGTATATGCGCACAACCACATGCACACTTTGTAACGAACTCTGTTGCTGGTTTTCATACTCTTGCTACACTTAAGAAAAATAAAAATGTGGTTACTTTGAATACACGTATCACCTAGGTAATCACCTACTACTGTATCTACATAGATTTAGCTGAGGTCAAATGTGGTTTTTGGTGCATACGAAACTAATAAGCAAGAGGAGAAGATTGTCGTCCTTTTTGGACTGTGTCAAGTTTACTTACAGTTTAATTTACGGAAATAATAATCAATTCCTTTATAAGTGGTAAAAGCTCTTTTCAGAAGACAGAGGAAATGTTAATGACAATGGCCGCCAGGGACATCATGTTAACAACCGATAACAATTTTAAAGCCTTAAACTGAATAAAAAACAGTATATTAAATCCCACCAAAAATATTTTCATGTAAAATGTTGCCAAGACGAGAACATATAACTCGCACTGTCAAAAAGTTATCGGATCTCATATAGAGCCAAGCTTCTAACTCTACACGCCCTAACTCTACAAGGCCTAACTTCACAAACTCTACACCTTAGTCAAAATATGTGGCTTGGCCATTTCGCTACATTCACATAGGCGTAAGGTGAAAAATTAATTCACTGTTCATTACTTTTCTGTTATACAATAGTTCTTGTAACGAACGGCCAAGCCACATATTTTGACTAAGGTGTAGAGTTTGTGAAGTTAGGCCTTGTAGAGTTAGGGCGTGTAGAGTTAGAAGCTTGGCTCTATATGAGATCCGATAACTTTTTGACAGTGCGAGTTATATGTTCTCGTCTTGGCAATATTTTACATGAAAATGTTTTTTGGTGGGATTTCATTTCTTTTTGTAAGTTGTTTGTAACAAATTTTTTTTATTTTTTTTTTAATTTTTATTTTTTTAAATATTTTTTAATAATAATTTATAATAACAAGGAGCCTCTATATATATGTATATACGTATATATCTGGGGGCATGAAGTTTCAGTTCAGATTACCCCTCTAGCGCAGTGGTCGGCACGGCCCTATCTCTGGCGCATAGGCTAAGGCGACGTCGACACACGTCATGTGTTATACACAAAACGCATGCATATGTGCGTGCTTTTTGTACTACTAAAATTTTCTCTGCCGCAGTGACGTATTGCGACGCTGACGTTGCTTGACGTCAACAACAACAACAAGAGCCGAAGCCACGCACCATCAACTGCGTGTTTGTTGCTTAGCATCGTACAATACATACGCAAAAAAAAAATGTGAGTGTATTTTGTGACGACCACTGCTCTAGCGTCAAAATTGAAAATTGCAGGTCTCATACAAACTCCCATCCCCTAGTTTAAGGGGTTGGGGGATGAAAGTTACAAGTTTTATAATTTTTTTGTTGTTTGTGTGCTAATACTAGCTTACATACAAAATTTCAGCTTTCTAGGACATTGGGAAATACCTAAGAATTTTGATGATCATCAGTGACGAAATCAGCGTTTTTAGGTATCAATAAAATCTAAAGTATGGGAGCTATGCAATTAAAACTTTATACGTTTAATAAGTCCGCTATTGACAACATATCCCGAAAATTTTGTTGATCTAGCATAATCCTAACCAAAGTTATAATGGCTCAAAAAAACGACGAAGCGCTTCGAGAAAAGGTAGGTAGTGCCCTTACGCTTCGCTTCGCTTGGCTCGTCTTGGCGGGGGCACTATCGTCTTGGCGGGGGCACTACCGTGCCACCAGATTAAAAACAAAAAAATTCCAAATTAGACCATGAATAAATAATCACTAAATAAATAAAGCTACCCAAAATATTTAAATAATACTAACACATCTTTAAGTAACAAAATTATTGAATAAATATTGTTTATTCATCATCATATTTATAGGTACATCAGTTAATTGGTAAGATAATAAAAAAATTTTCATGAATTATTAGGTTCGCAACTAAGTTCTCGCTGTTTGTCAACAGATGGCTTTAACAGAAAGTTCTGGTCGATTTTGACATACCCAAAACTTCATAAACGAAACTTAGGCATATGGTAAGCAAACTGCTATGGCACATAAGTGAATTTCTTTTTGCATTATTTACTTGTGGTTGTGTGAAAATGTCTAGTTTTGTGCCAAAAAATCGTCATTTGCGGGAAGTGTTGATTTTCTTGTTCTGTTCGAAAAAAAACGGCAGCTGAAGCGCATCGAGAGCTCCAAAAAGTGTACGGAGATGCTGCTCCAAGCGAAACAACGTGCCGTGATTGGTTCCGTCGCTTCAAAGACGGTGATTTCGATGTTGACGACCGTCCACGTAAAGGAAGACCCAAAACCTTCGAAGACGCTGAATTGGAGGCATTGCTCTATGAGGATTCGTGCCAAACGCAAGAAGAGCTTGCTTCAACATTAGGAGTTACCCGCCAAGCCATTTCCAAGCGATTGCATGCGTTGGGAATGATTCAAAAGCAAGGAACTTGGGTTCCTTATGATTTGAAACCAAGGGACGTTGAGCGTCGTTTTTTCGCCTGTGAACAACTGCTGCAGCGACAAAGAAGGAAGAGTTTTCTTCATCGCATCGTGACGGGTGATGAAAAATGGATTCATTACAGCAACCCAAAGAGGAAAAAATCTTGGGGACAACCCGGTCATGCTTCCACGTCACTGGCTCGGCCGAATATTCACGCTGCGAAGGTTATGCTGTGCATTTGGTGGGACCAGGTCGGTGTTGTTTATTATGAGCTGTTGAAACAAGGCGAAACCATCACTGGGGAACGGTATCGAACTCAATTGATGCGATTGAGCCGAGCACTGCGAGAAAAACGGCCACAATACGAGCAGAGGCACGAAAAAGTGATTTTACTGCATGACAACGCTCGGCCTCACATTGCCAATCCTGTTAAAATCCACTTGGGAACGCTCAAATGGGGAGTCCTACCCCACCCGCTATGTTCCTTAGATATTGCGCCGTCGGATAATTACTGGTTCTGCTCGATGGCACATGGTCTGGCTGATCAGCAGTTCCACTCATATGAAGATATCGCAAAATGGCATGATTCGTGGATAGCCTCAAAAGACGAACACTTCTATCGTCGAGGTATTCGAACTCTACCAGAAAGATGGGAAAAAGTTGTAGCTAGCGATGGGCAATACTTCGAATAAGTCATTGGTAACCATTTTTTGTACAATAAAGTTACATTTTCATCAAAAAAACCGGGAGAACTTAGTTGCTTAGAATCAAAGTAATCTTTTAAGTCTTGAAATAAATTCCAAACCTAAAATAAAAATATATTGCATGCCTTCACTTAGAGAGAAAATTCTTAAATTGCGATTTTCAGTATTAAAAAAAAGGTAATTCCTTAATAAAACAAAATCTCTTGATTCAAAAATCTTAAGTCTAGCCACAAAATCTCTTAAATTCAACCAAAGCTACATAATAAATAAATAAGTTAACCAAAAATTCTTGGTAAAGACCAAAAAATCTTGACATATGATAATAATTTATAAAAATAATATAAATTTAAATGGAAAAGTGTTAGTACAGTAATTCTAAAAGTCTTGAAATAAAACCCAAACCTAAAGTACATCTAAAAAACTCTTTAATTTGAGAAAAATTTTCTTAAAATTTTTTATGAATTAAATTTTTCAATAAAACAAAAACTCCCTACTTTCAAAAAAGGGTGCTCTAATTTCGTTATTTTCTGTTTCATTTAAGCAGCACAATACGTGTTTTCTTATTAGACCGATTATAAAAACGTCAATTCTGCAAATTTTAGCTGTATTATATAGCTTTAGGTTCGAAAAAAAATGGGTGTATGAGCTCTCTGGCGTTCTAAATAGAGATGTGCAGGATCTCAAAATCTTTCGTTCCATCCTCCTGAGTTTTTCCATGTGTGAAGGTGCAATGTTAAACCATATCGGGGAAGCGTATGTTATAATGGGCCTTATTAAGGCCAAGTACATGACAATTTTAACGCGTTTCTCTATATAGTACCTGCAAGAGAATAACCTTTGGTAAGCAAGCATGCCATGGTAGGTCTTCGAGAGTTGGTATGTTCCATAGATTGTTAAACATCGGAAAAAAAGGTTTTTTCTTATTTTCATTTGGAACATTCTATTTTTGTACTTTTTTGTTGTCTTAAAAACTTTTCTTTCATCCTAGAAATGTAAACAATTTATTTTTTAAATGAGCCAGAAAAGTCTAAGAGAGTGCAAAAACCGAAATTAAAATTTATGTCACGATTTTAGACTTTTTTCCGACTTACTTTATTCTTGAAGATTTTTTTTTGATTTTTTTTTCTGTTTAAAAAATCGCAAATGACTTTTTAATTTATGCAAATTTCTAAAAGGCTTAAGTCAAACTGGCAACAAAAAAGCTTCTCCCTTCTTTCGTACCACTTGATTACGATTTTATGACCAAAAATCTTTAACTTAGGCTAAACAGTAAATAAATATAGGTATATAATAAAATAAATTAAAATAAATTTAAAAAAATTATAATGCTAAAAAATATATAATACATAACAATAATTTGTTTTTCAATATTTAGGGCCGCCATGAAAAATTTTAATATTTAAAAAAAAAATACGTATACGCAATTTTTTTCTCACAGAAGAGGTAAAGATAAGTATGTATAATAAAAATACTATAATAAAAATATATCATAGGTATATAAAAATACATTTTTTTCAATATTTTTGGACAGCAAACGAAAATTGTAAGACTTATAAAAAAATACGTATACGCAATGTTGTCTCGTATGAGAGGTAAATATTGGCGTAGCCCGATCGGACAAAAATTTCGACACAACACAAAGTTTTAGCGTTTAAATTGTTTTTAAAATTTAGGGTCAGCAATCGAAAATTATGAGACTTGAAAAAATTACGTATACGTAAAGATTTCTTATATGAGGAGTAACGATAAGTATATTAAAAATCTTATAATAAAAATATACAATACAATATATAAAAATAAATTTTTGTTCAATATTTCGTGTCAGCAATCAAAAATTATGAGACTTTAAAAAAATTACGTATACGCAAAGAATTCTTATATGAGGGGTAACGATAAGTATATTAAAAATCTTACAATAAAAATATATATAATACAATATATAAAAATAAAATTTTTTTCAATATTTCGTGTCAGCAATCAAAAATTATGAGACTTTAAAAAAATTACGTATACGCAAAGCTTTTTATTAAGTATATTAAAAATACTATAATAAAAATATATAATATATAAAAATAAATGGTTTTCAATATTTTTGGAGAGCAATCGCAAATAAAAGAGTTTAAAAAAATTACGTATACGCAATGTTTGTTATATGAGAGGTAAAGGTAGGCGTAGCTAGGTCAGACAAAAATTTTGATAAATTTTATGCGTGCTGCAAAGTTTTAGCTCTTTTCTAGCGTTTCTTGCCTTTTTTTCTAAAAATTCACAAAAAATACAAATTTTAAATTCTTCAACAAGTCAACATATATAGATAAGTATTTAGGTTTGGGTCCTTGTCCGAAGCCCATAATATGTTTAAATGTTTATGAACAACGAAAAAGAAAAAAAAAACGCTGTCAAAGAAAGTATAAAAAAAAGTGTTCCGTGCACCGGAAAAGAATCAATTTTGTAAATCATGGTCTATCGAAATCGGAAATGCCCTTATAAACAGTCCCAACAGGAAGCTGTTTTAATTTTCATGTTTCAAGTTATTTATGGTGAACCAATCAAATTTTAAGCAATAAATCAGTCGAGCAATTGATTGACTGCGATTTTATGTCCTTGCAAGAGTATTCAACATTTGACATTTCAGATTGGAATTTTCTTTACGCTTTATTTTTTTGTGATTTTCGTTTTTTTTTTTTGCATGTCAAATGTGCAGCTGTCAGCAACATGAGTGCGAACCCAATGGCAGGAGCAGTGTATCCTGCCTGTTGACAATTTGTTGAACTTGACATGTGATTGAATTTCTCACACTTGGTTCGGCAGCGCCTATGCCAGAAGCTGGATGACAAGCTATATGTCAGCCAGTGCTCAATGCCGTAGTGTCCCTAAAACTCGAACACACAAAAAGAAAAATATAGTATATATGACAGAAAATATATACAAACAAATGGAACGCATATTATTTTTGCTATGCATTGCAAAAAGTTTTATTTGATTTACTTTTACTTTTGACTTTGACATTTTGTTGAGTTCGCCAGAAAGTATTAAAGCAGCAGCCAAAGTATCGGAAACTTGGCTCGCAGTTCCAAGTAGATACGCCACTGGCATGATCTTCTTCTTCTTCTTTTGATAAAAGCAAGAATCGTGCGCATTTTTGATAACAAAAAATATACATATATGCGAGTACTCCCAGCTCCCAGACATGCTGAAGGTTGTACGCTGAGTAAACCTTAACATATGCATCAATAATTTTACTTCCGTGCTTGCCGTTCCGCTTTATCTTGATGTACCGTCATGTACTCCTAGCTTTACAACACTCTGAACAGCTCAATAGAAGCCTGCGTCTAGACCCAGACGAAATTGCTCTTAAAAGCAAGCCTTTGTGGAATTTTTTTTTTTGCTAAAGAAAAGCAAGAATCTTGCTTGTCAATGTCCATGTAAGCAATTTAAACGTGTCCTTGTTGAACAATTTTTGCAACTATGGCAGTACAAAGAAAAACAGCGTCGGCAACAGGAATAATGATAATAACAACGAGAGAGCAAGGTTAAATCTAAAAAGTCGCAATTTAAATACTCTTAAGGCATCAACATTCGTCGTGGAACACACTAGACATAGTATTGGGAAAGGATATTTGATGCCGTCCCGAAACAGACATTATGTATTACCAAGGGAGTTTTTAAATTATAGATAAAAGTCCCAATCCCAAACATTAGCTTAAATAAATTACGACAAACTAAAAAAAAATTATTTCGAGATGCTGAAAACTTCGTGATCATGAAAAAAAATGTTGAGATTTTGTTCCAGAACGTGCTTTTTAGTACGACTCATCGCAGAGTGATTTGCGCAAGCCGTGGGTTTCCAGACAAGACCTAGAGAAAGATTAACAATTTCCCTTAATAACATACATTAAGGAATGTGCTTGAAGGAGACAGCAGACCAATATTTGCAAAATTATTTGGGATTTCAATGTGTTAGTTTGACTGTCGAGGCATTCCGATGTATATATAAATACGTCAAGAAAAAAATCAGTGTGGTACCGATTGTGTTCGTATTCGTGAACGTATCGAGGTAAAACTTACTTTATCTAATAGTCACACCTCATACGGTGTGCACAATGTAAGTTTCCTCGTTTACCTGACTGATGTTTTTGCTAAGTCATTAGGATAAAAAAACAGAACAGTATTAAAGGAGCCATTATCAACGTTCCCATTCCAGTTGCGAATCAGAACAGCATTCAGTTCGCTGCTCTTCCAGAGTATTGTAAAGCCGGGCAGAAGCGACTGTAACATGGCAATGGGATGAACATTATGGAAATAAAGAATAAAACAGCGTATATAATAGTCTGGATAATCGAATTAAGTAAAGAAGATCGGAAGTTGTCGTGCGAAGCACGCAGGGGGCGGAGCTCCCTGGAATTTTATAAATGCCTGAAAATTTAAGATATTTTATTGTAAAATCAGGTCTGCCTTTTTAGACCGATGCTTCTAGGGCGAAGTTCCCTTAAAAGTCTTAAATTTTCCATCATATCACTTATTTTCACTCAAGAAAAATGGAAAAAGGTGTCGATCATAATTTGAGTTCGAATTTGCTCAAAAGTTGATTCTTACTTTATTTTCCTTCAATTAAGAAAAAATACTCTCAATTCCAGAATTAAAACTTACCCTTTTTACAATAAGCTCGAAAAGCTCTCTTAAAGTATATGTTATTAAAATCATTCTAAACATTCGAAAATTAAGAATTTCCCTCTTAAAAAAAAAAAAAACAAGTTCTTTAAATAAGAATTTCACTCTTCATAACATAATAAAATAGCTCTCTTTTAAGGGAAAATATCTTGAAATTTTGTTCTCTTCTTCGATTCGTATCTTTTAATGCTGTAGATCTCCATCTCAGAATGAATGGAAGCCCTCCCAACTATTCAAGTCCATCAGTTCTCAGGACCAACAAATATATATAACAGATATACAGCTTGATCAAGCTGACGCAAATTTTTTCCTCACTTAGGAACGCCAAGGAAGTTCCTACAAGCCAAACGATAAATTGAAATAGGTCTACATTGGGCGTTCGTATGAAAACGATAAAGAACCGGACCCGAAAAACCCGACACTGCTGCATTGTCTAATTTCCGTATATCACCTTTGGTGCGATTGCACAAAATGGCGTTGAATAATAGATGCATCTCTGTCAAGGTAGAAAAGACCTCTTTGAACTTTTTGATACTGCTCGAGGCGATGCTCTCTCCATCAAACCCTTCAACGTTGTGGCGGAGAATGTCTTGCGGACGGTCCAGTCCTTAAGTTGGCATATAAAAAAAAGAAGTCTTGTTGCTGTCAGCTAATGTGGACATCATTCATTGATCGTAGCCATTGCAGCTATTGAAAAAGAATCTACCAGGTTGGACTGGAAGTCTGCTGGCGAATAAGAGGAACACGAAGTCATTGTATTCTTCAAGTAGAGGGACGCGGCGAACAGATGACCAGATTGCGGTTGGAAAGCATACCTTTGATATTGTCAAGGATTGCGTCTAACTTGGCACCTCCGTCACAACGAGCATAGAGATCAAGCAAAGAATTGCTCTTGTAACTCAATGATACTTTGGTCAGAGTAGGCAAGGTCCATGAGTCGTATGTATGAGCTCTGCAGCGACAATGACATCATTCATCATCATTCATTGGAATTTTATTTTACAAGGCGGGTCCCAAACCTTGCGCTTAACCGATTATCGTCTGGAAGACTCGCTGCACACATTAGCTCACTATCTAGCGGGTGCTAGAATAGCTTTCCAGATGACGCCGCGGGGAGGCTGTGTGTCAACTTGCAATAATCTGTAACAGAGATCGCTCTGGCGGTAACCAGGTTGAAGAAGCTTTGCTCTGCACAGATAAAGCCAAGCCATTGTAAACATCCAGCAGCTCCACTGGCCCAGTCATATTATTCCTATGTAAGAAGAAGCTTCAGCAAGTAAGGGTGTAAATGGTGTTTTTGTGGTATCCCGGCGAAGGGGTAGACCGTACCTGCATTGAAAGGACCAGGTTACTACCTCACTAGTAAACTTTAGTACCACGGAGGGGAGATGACGCGCGTTAAGCGAAGACGTCTGTAGGGACGTTGTACTTAAGGCCGTTACCCGATAACGATTGTTATGACCTGTTAAGAAGAAGATATAAAAAAAAGAAGCCATTCGCCTCAGATTCAGAGACACCTAAAAAATCTGCAGATGCAGTTATTGGGATCAGTAGAGGCCTGATATGAACTCCCGTCTTTTATGCCCATAAGCGCTTTCAGTCAATAGAGAAGAATATCGTCGCATTGTAGATTTATCGCAGCTAGAAAACTACGAGCCTTGTTTTTGTTTCAGTCTTGCATCGAAAAATCCTGACTTTAAATACGCATCAAAATACGACTATCTAATCCTAGCTGTCCACAAGCTGATGTCTCTCTAACTGGTGAAGCTAACTAACTGCAGGGATTTGTTTTACCTTTGTTTTTCTTTGAAAGGACAAGCGTTGAAAGGGTTAAGCTACATTTAAGGATGAGTTATGGCATATGAGCCAGCATAGGTGGCGTTAGACATGACAGCAGAAGCCCCAAGAATGCTGAAAGCAAAACAGAGTAACAAACAGACAGAGAGTTTGTTGACATTTTCAAGAGGAAACCCGTATACAGTATAGCAACTACTTAAGCGAAATGAAAACCACATTATTAGTACGCTGAAAACTCTATGACAACCAAAATTCCTACACCAACTTTATAGGGTATGGCTGCAACAGCAACAAGAAGAAAAAAAACAAAGACCTCACTGCATTATATAAATATGTAAGCTGTAAAGGAGAATTACACAACACTTGGCGCAAGCTGAAGTTTTTGGCGACGCGGCTGGCGGCTTTTGTTTTAACCCGCGTGACAAAGAGAGTAGCGCAGTGGGAAGGAGAGTGTGGAAAATGATTGCAATGATTTACAGTGTTGGCAAAAAGGTAGTGAGGCCTGCATGCGTGTTGGTAAGTGTCGGTAGGCATGTCAGCTGTGTGGCTGCGTCTGTGTTTGTGTGTTGGGGTGCTCCGTGTGCTCCGTGCGCTGGTATCCCGTTGTGCAGGCGCGCGAAAGTGTCGCTGAAGTGCGTTAAACGGGACTTGAAAAAAATAAAAAATAAATGTAAAAAAAATAATAAATAAATAATATATAAAAAGCAGCCAGCATTCTGGCCAAGCTGTTACATGGCGCAACTTGCCTCACACACACACATTTAAAGCACACAGCAGGCCAGCATTTTGGCAAAATATTTGTAGGCACACTTTTATATCGTCGCCTTTAACATTACCCTTGGTAACCTCCTTTAGGCCTACCCTCTCTTACCACTTATATAATTCAAAGCGGATCTACATAATTGACGCAAAATACATTACCAACCACTTGGCACATTTTGCGATGCTCAGCACAAGAAATGCCAAGTATATATGTGCATATAGTAGTAGATACTCGTGGTATGTAGCTATAGTATATGCATACTTTTCTGTATTATTACCCATTATTCATAGAGATAAAAGGGTATACTAAGTACATTCGAATGTCTATAAAAGGAAGCAAAAGGTAATTCCCAACGCATAAGGTTTATACTAAATGGATGAGCAGGAATTGCCAAGTTGCTGGGGGTATCTCTATTTGTTTGTACACTCGCTGAGATCTCGGAGACCATAAAGTTTTCAAAAAGATTACGTTTATTCTGAACATTAGTCCCCCCAAGCCTATGGGTAGGGATGGATTTAGCAGAAAGTTCTGGTCGATTTTGACATACCCAAAACTTCATAAACGAAGCTTAGGCATATGGTAAGCAAACTGCTATGGCACATTAGTGAATTTCTTTTTGCATTATTTACTTGTGGTTGTGTGAAAATGTCTAGTTTTGTGCCAAAAAATCATCATTAGCGGGAAGTGTTGATTTTCTTGTTCTGTTCCAAAAAAAACGGCAGCTGAAGCGCATCGAGAGCTCCAAAAAGTGTACGGAGATGCTGCTCCAAGCGAAACAACGTGCCGTGATTGGTTCCGTCGCTTCAAAGACGGTGATTTCGATGTTGACGACCGTCCACGTAAAGGAAGACCCAAAACCTTCGAAGACGCTGAATTGGAAGCATTGCTCTATGAGGATTCGTGCCAAACGCAAGAAGAGCTTGCTTCAGCATTAGGAGTTACCCGCCAAGCCGTTTCCAAGCGATTGCATGCGTTGGGAATGATTCAAAAGCAAGGAACTTGGGTTCCTTATGATTTGAAACCAAGGGACGTTGAGCGTCGTTTTTTCGCCTGTGAACAACTGCTCCAGCGACAAAGAAGGAAGAGTTTTCTTCATCGCATCGTGACGGGTGATGAAAAATGCATTCATTACAGCAACCCAAAGAGGAAAAAATCTTGGGGACAACCCGGTCAAAGTTACATTTTCATCAAACAAACAAGGAGAACTTAGTTGCGCACCTAATACAAAAAAGTCACCAAATCTCTTTTATAGTAAGCCGAAAGCTTCTCTTCGATGTTTTGTCCATACAACATCTTTCTGCTGATTTCGTTTTCAATCTTGATAAGTCGTTTTGAAAATATAGTTCAAGCTTTCGCAATCGAAATTGGGAATAGGACTTTTTATATTAATATTTTAAGCCCTGTCTGATATTAGAGCGCTAAAAGATTTTTTAGTACATGACAACAGTACAGGAACAAAAGAAACCTTGAGCTGAAAAAAATTGCATACAATATCTCTAGCTAAATGTATTATGGACCACCCAAAAAATCTAAAACCAAAGAGACGAACTCCCCCATTTGGCATTGGCCAGAATTTCGAAAAATGTTCTCTCTCTCAAATCCTAAAAGTCGTACAACAAAATTTGTTAAAAACTTAATTTCAACATTTCTTCTGTGATACTCAGATAATTTGAGCGGTAGAGGGCGCCAAAATTTTCAACGAAAATAGTTGTTCGGTATTTTAGTCCCCTAGTTGAAATTCCAGTGTGTTGAGCTCAAAGGAAATTTAGAATGTACTAGAAGTAAAATCAAAAAGGCGTATGAGTTCAAATGGAAAAGCAAAGAGAAACAAATTCTCGGAAAATGTAAAAAAAATAAACAAAATTTAATGCTTACTTTGAAATATTAATGAAAAATTCATTGTGGCCTTAAATTTGCGTTAGGGCAACATTTCAAAATGTTGAAAGCTTGCAATTTTGTTTTTTTCCAGAGATCGTTAGTAAGATTTGGGGGTCGAAGGTTGAAAAAAATCAAAGCGGAAAATTGTTCAGATGAAAGACAAAATTTCACTTTTTGTAAGGACCTCGAAAAAAATACATTTTTTTAGGATTTTTTTTTTATTTTATCATTCCGAAGAATAATTCGTTTGTTTATAAAGATATCGTTACCAAATTTGGTATTCGAAAGTTTTTTTAGCGTTCTTAAGTTCCGTACCAAATTTGATCAAAATCAGTTGAGTTTTTCATATAGCACCCATAGCACCGATCGGTCAAAATAACGCGTTTGATGCAAAATTCGTTGTGTTTCCTTTGTTTATGGAGATATAGTAACCAAATTTTGTGATGAGCAGTTTTTTAGAGCTTTCCACCACTAAACCAAATTTGATCAAAATCGGCTAACTATATCATATAGCCCCCATAGGACAGATAGGCAAAAAAAAACGTTTTTTCAACGAAATTCGTTGTGTTTCGCGTTTTTTTTTAAGATATCGTGACCAAATTAGGTGTGCCGAAGTTTCTTATAGCTGTATCAAATTTGATCAAAATCGGTTGTATATATCCTATACCGCCCATAGAAACGATCGGTCAAAATATATTTTTTTGTGCCAAACTTGTTTTGATTCGTTTGTTTCTGAAAACATAGTTACCAAATTTGGCAAATATATATGTATCTTTAGAAGTTTTTGAGCAATATACCAGATTTTGCACCAAACATGTTTTTTTGAACGATCGTTGCTATGGGTGCTATATGATATAGTCGACCGATTTTAATAAAATTTGCTGTAGAGCTTGAGAAATCTAAAAAACTTTCGAACACCAAATTTGATAACGATATCTTTATAAATAAATGCATTATTCATCTAAAACTTTTGGTTTTTCTAACAAATTTACACTTTTCACTTTTTACAAAAATACTTGATATTTCCACATTTTTTTTCCCGATTTTGATAAACAACCACCCATTTTTTTCGTAATCTATCAAAAATTTTTTTGGTTTTTTTTTAATTTTTTAATTTACATTCGAAATAGAATTTTTTCAAAAATTTGCTAAAAATTACGAAAAATTGCATATGAATGCATAAATAGCGTCCAAATAGCAAATATGACAAAAATATGTTCCAAGTATAATGGATAGGTAATTCAATTATCTACAGCTTGGTAAAATAATTGTCGAAAACGGTTCGGTAGAACCAGAGATATTTGCTTTTAAGTAAATACACTTTTTTTTTAATTTCGAAAAATGTTTTTTGAAATATCTCGAATCCGTTTCATGAAAAAATTTTTGAACTTTGGCATTTTACTACGGCAATGACTAAAGCATGTTGAGGATACTTAAAATTTTTTTTTAATTTTGTTAACTAGTGTTATTGGCCAATTTCTATTTTAAGAATTTAAAATAAGAGTTATTCAGCAATTTTTTTTATTAAAGTAAAAGTACAAATTTTTATTATAAAAAACTTTTTTTTCGCTTTCCATATTTTTCCGGCTGGTTCGGAGAGAAGTCAAACAAATTCCCAAGCTTATCGAGAACTTTGTTTCAGGTGATAGAATTAAAAACACACGACAGCTTTGTTATTTTATCCATAGAAATTCTTTTTGGTAAAACAAGGGGCTCCACCACTGCGTGCTTTTCATTCCAATCCAACATTCTTTCCATTCCAACATTCTTTGGCAATATTCAAATACACCCATCATCAGATTTGGTTTTCAAGTTTTCGTTGTTTTGTAAGTGCTGAGTCGTGTCCCGCCCACGGCGCCAACGCGGTCCACTTATGACATGTCCCTTTTACTAACAAAAGCAACAGTTCTTTAGTTTTCAACAGTCGCAGTCGGAAAGACTGAAATCTTTATTTATCATTATTATTTTTTACTTCATTATTTTAAAATTTTTCAAAACTTACATTTGTGATTTGCCTGCGCCTCGATGCGGTCTTGACTGCACTCAATCAAGTTCTCTCACTAACTGATTTGAGAGGGTCACATGCTTGACTGCAGAAGCGATTGCAGTAGCTGCTACAGTCCAGCATATGTCTGGCTTAAACCGCATTTCGTGCAGGTGCGAGCGAGACAAACACACAGTGCATAAAATCCGTTACTGGAATTGCTACTGACAAGCAGCCCAGTTGGAATTATTGGAACAGTCGGCGCGTTGCGGAATATTCCAATATTGCGACGCAACAGTAAGAAGAGCCTTTTTGTTTCTTTTCGAGAAATATTTTACTCAACGTTTTGTCTTTTTGAATTTTTTGGATTTCTTTGCCGAAGAGACCAATGCAGTTTTAAAATTGTTCGCAAGAAGGAGCAAGACAAAACACGAATCTTGCCAGGTTTTAAAATTAACCACCAGAGGGAGCTATTCAAAGTTAGCAATTACGGCCACTTATAATATTATCCGCAAGAGGCAGCATAACAAAAAAAAAAATACTGAAAATACGTCAAAAGTGACGGAGTAAGAAAATAACGTGTTTTTTTTAATGGCCTATACGCAGTTCGAAAAATTTCGCACGGAATGACAAAACTTCATATAAAAAAAAATCCCAAAAGGGATATGCCAACTTTTAGGCCAAGTAAATAAATCGGCTTGGTTTTCAGTTTACTTTTTGCAAAGCTTACTTTTTGTTTTGATAAAAGTAGAAGATATGCTTCTATAGGACATTGCCTTAAGTAGAGCGCATTTCAAAGTCGGTTTACGTAAAGCGTTACCTTATACTTTATATTTTTTTATTAAAAAGGTTAAAAGGCTGCTTGAGTAAAAGTAAAAATATGTTAGGTTGCTTCATAAAAGTTATGACTTTCACAATAAAGATATCTGCTGCGTTTTTTGTCTCTCGCATTACCAAGTCTTGGTCTTGACGCAAATAAAGGGTTCAAAGTTCACTGAACGCGACAGCTTTTATAATTAATAAGCATAGAGATTATGCTCCAGCTGTGTCCTGCTTTTGCTACTTGGAGGAACATAAGTTATTATGGTCTTATCAAAGCAATAGAAAATTTGCAATAACTGTTGAAACATTTATCATAGGCAATAAAAACGCAGAGCCAAAAAATTAACAAAAAAACTTTATGAGTGTCCTTGAGACATTTTATTTGCATTTTTTCAGAGCTGTCTTGTTTTTAGTTTATTAACTTTGTTAATAGTGAGTGGTTGTGACCTTGTTGAAAATTTTAATATGAAGTGTGAAAGAATTTTTTTTATTTTTATTTTTATATATTAAGTAGATAAGATAAATAAACTTGGGTTTTTATTTTGACTGCTTATTTAAAATTTAAGATATTAATTTCTGCTACTATGGCTAGTATAGTAGATTTTGTGCAACTTTTGCCATAACTTTAAAGTGCCAGCCAGTTTTAACTTATGAGGCATAATTTTTAAAATATTTCAAGTTAATAACTAAGCTTCTTTTAATAATCAAATTCCTTTCGTTGAACTCCATTGACCCAACAGCAATTATTTTCTCAGACATTTCGCATTAACTTTTAGCCGCTTATTAAACGCAATTATTCCGCAGACTCACCTTTTGGTAATATCAAACCCATAAGCTATCAAAATTATGTATTTTGCTATCATTTAATGTGCCTGCTTTATGAGCATTTTCCAAACGTCATTCGTATACTAATTTCATTAAGTTATTTCCTGCTCAAGTTCCTTAAGTACCTTTCTAGCAATTAATTTTGACTCATGCCTAGTTAATCCCTGGCAGAGAGTTAATGAAAATATTCAACCAAATTACATTACATATAGTTCATTCACATTTCAAAAAAGTCAAACCCTATGGCGCAACCATTGGTCCTTGGCGCAGCCATTACTCAAACAACTTATGGTATTATATGTACTTACCAAAACAAATATACATAGAGAGAAAAATGGCGAACGAAAGTTAAGTGGCTGCGAACTTAAGCAACAAAGAAATATTTTTTTAAGTACAAATTGGTCTCTAAATATTTGTCAACTATGGAATAATAAGGGATCTAATCTGAAAGTTTGGTTGCTCTAGCTCTTAACATCTCTGAGATCTAGGCGTTTATACATTTTTAACAGACAGACGGACAGACAGACAGACAGACAGACATGGGTATATCGACTTCTCTAGTCATCCTGAACATACTTTAGGTAACTTTAGGTGGTCTTCGACGTCTCCTTCTGTACGTTACATACATTTTCGGCTTGCACAAACTTAATATACCCTTTGTATATATGTAAGTGTTTTTTTCCTTAATAAAACAAAAACAAAGATTTCTTGTTCGCCGTCCACATATTGCCAACAGCCCCAATATTTTCTATAGCTTTTCTTAAACATGAAACTTTCCATATGAAACAAAAATATTAAATGCTGCAAAAAACAATTGTCACAAATTTGCATAATGTGCTAAAATATTTCTCTCCGTGTATACATATATATATATTATATATTGCCTCGACCTGCCAAACCCATTAACAGTTTTTGGCACCCCACTCGACAAATTATGCCACAAAAAAAAAATCCAAATACGCTTATATTGAGTTGTATGTATGCGCGTGTGTGGGGCTTTATAGCATTACGTATACGCAGTGTGAGCCTTAATGTGTGCGAAAGTGTGAGTGAGCTAGTATCTGTGTGTCAGAATGAGAGTACCCGCCTTGTAATTACATTTGGCGCTATGTTTACATGTGCGTGCATAATTAGAGCAAATGTTGCTCATGTAATCAAATCATCAGACTTTTGGAATTCTACCAAATTCTCTTTGCTGACAGGACCTTTCGTGTAACCCCTTTTGTAAGCCCTCTTTTTTTTTATTTTACAGCCTCCTTGCCCACTTTTAAGTCTTTAGCCAAACGATTTTCTGCACACTTCATTTAGACTTGATACAAGGAAATGAGTTCATGTTGCCTCATTGAGAGTCTTTTATACTCTTTGTACGGGTCAAGGGTAGCGTATGCTGTTGAAAGAATTTGTTACATGTTTCAAAACGTAACATATGGAGATGTTCTTAAATTATTATAAATCATAACACATCATCTTTTTTCACTGAATTTTATACAATTATTAAGTCCAGAAGCTTTTTTTAATTAATATTACGTATACGTTATGTTGCCTTATATGGGCGTTTAAGGCAGCCACCTGTGTCTTGGAACAAAATGGCGGATGCAGAAACTAATTGCCCGAAACATTCTGTTTAATGAAACAAAAATATATTTGAAAACTAAGCGGATATTAAAAAAAATTAAGTTAATTTTTGAAAAAAAAAAAACAAAATATGATGATCGAAACTGATTTAGGTTACATTGTTGTCCTAATCGTCATTTTGAAATATTTGAGGAGGGGTTTGCTACACAGTTTTTTAAGCCTGCCATAGTACACGTATAGACCTAAACCCAGGGCCGTAGAGAGAAAATCCCGGCCCGGTGGGAAAAATATACCGGCCCCTCTATTACACCTTTAGCTTGAATCACGTCAGTACGACAGTAAATACTCCGGGCCCCTGAGAAAACTCCGGGCCCGGGGGGAATCCCCCCTTCCCCCTCCCCTCTCATCGGGCCTGCCTAAACCTTACGGTACAGAGTCTGTGAGAAAGCAATTTGCCGCCTTACAACAGATTTTCTATTTTGCCAATAGGGTAATAGGAGAACTGCTTGGACTGCTTGGTGCTCTCTCCAACGCTAGTTAAAGCATAGCGGCCTTAAGCCAAGCGCCTGGTGCGTAGGTTACTGGTAAAAGTGCATGGGTATAAGTGGAGAGTAGGTGATAGGGATAGTGTAGAGTACGGCGTACTCTGTCTTATCAATAAGAATATATAGTTAGATAAGCAGAGTGCTTTTAAGGACTTACAAGTGTTAATTTGGACGGATATTTCAGGACTTGGCGCCGATCGTGGTCAATATAAAGCGGATCGGCATTTAAATCAAAAGAGGTTTGGTCAAAAAGTGAAATGAGTTGAGTCTCAGTCAGTGAAAGTCACTCCTTTATCACTTCTTCTATCTTAAGTCAACTTGACTTGCCTCTTCGATCATCTTTGATCAAATCTGAATTGTGAAACACCCAGTTGATCAATGGTACTCTTTTGTCTTTTTCCTAAAATTAAATGTTATCAATTTTATTGTAAGTCCTAGTTTCTGGCCAATTCATGTTGTGAGTCGGTGCATACCTTTAAAAAGTTGACCCATCGCGCTTGAGACTGTTCACTGTTTTATCTTACCAATAGTAACTAAGGTCAACTGAGCTTTTTTGAGCCCCTAAATAAATATACTCAAGTTTTTATATTAATTTATATTCAATGGACCTGTTACTGTCCGATTAGCCCACATTGAGTAAATTAATGACTAAAAATTATTTGCTATGGTCACGCCAAGTTCCATAATTCTCCGCTAGAGGGAGCAAGAAAAATATATGAATCACGTCAAGTTCCAATGCTGTCCGCTAGAGGGCGCAAGAAAAAAAATGTCTTTCATCGGAATTCCGAAATTCAACGCAAGAGGGGAATACTAAAAAAATACAAATTGGACGAATGAAAAACTTTATATCGAAGAGAGAAAGAAAAAAATGTTTTCGTCAAAAATAGTCTTATAAATGCTGCATGTTAAAACTTTACCTTTAAAAATTTCAGGGATCTCAAATGAGGATTAGGGGTTGAAAAAAATCAAAGAGAAAATGTTCTTTGGATGAAAATGCAAGCCACACGTGTCATGGTTTTGACAGGACTATTCTGATTAAGGATACACTTTTATTTTTTATCAAAAAATTCGAGCGCAACTCCTATTTTTGACGTTTATAATCAAAATCAGAAAAAAAATATTTAATTGCCAATTTTTATTGAAAAATTACAAAATATCGAGCGAAACTCTTATTTTTTGACTTAAAAAATCATAAAATAATATTTAATTGCCAATTTTTATTTAAAAATTGCAAAATAACTTATTTTTCAACTGTTAAGGGGTCTACGCAGTTCGAAAAATTCCATATGAAAACTGTTTTATATTTTTTCAGATGGAGCCACCAGTGTGTGCATAGTAAGTCAAAATGCTATTTCTTATCGAATTATCGTTTTTTTTGTGGTTTTAATCGATACGTTTCCGATACGTGTTCAATTTAAAATTTGAGGCCATGGTGCGTAATCCATTAGTGTTTCATGAAAATTTTCATATGACCTTAACAAATTTCAATATATTGTTCGGAATGTTGCAGCGTTTCTTGGTTCCTAAACGCCTAACACGAGCACACGCTTTCCGGCTAAAGCCAAGTTGGCAGCTAGTACATTAAAGTGCATTTTGTTTGTTATATCCCATAACCCTGGCTAATCCTTCACTGCTTTAATAAGCGCTATTTTCTCATCTCTTAGAAATGATTCGCACCGTTTTCTCCTACCTGCACTTTCGAACAAAATATAATGCATATACGTTGATTCGCGCCAAAGCGCCAAAAACCAAACAGCTGTTGTAAGTGTTACAACACCTAGTGAATTAGTGGCGCCATCTAACGTTAAGCATTTTTAGACAACACTATTTTGTTTTTTTATCTGCGTCCCATTGTCAAAAATTTTTGATCGGAATTTCTCGCGACTATTTTTTTTATATGAAGTTTTTCATTCTTTTGCGTGCTGCGTATAGGCGTATATTATTATAAAAAGTTATTATTTGTTAAATTATTTGATGATTTTTATTCTTAAAATAATAAGAGCTGCAACCCCAGAAATATTTATAGAGTAGCTTAACTTCTTCACAAACATACCAAAAATTTGTCAAACTTTTTTGTTTGTCGTTGTTGTTTAAGCACAAAACGAATTAACGACTTGACTAAAACTTTAAACATTTTAATATGCATTGCTCTGCGCACTTCTCAATCGCTTGCAGTGGCCCTGAGCCCGCCCAGAAAAGAAAAAAAACACCCTCTACTCGACCCGCGCTTTGACGGTCTTTGCGCCTAATTGAGTTTGCCGCTACTAATTTTTTAGAAATAAAGAAAATGTCGACGAGAATTCCACGGAAAACTTTTGCGCTTAACAAAAAAAAAACAACAACAACAAATGAGAAAAACAAGTGCGTAAGCATTTTCATTACGGCTGTGCAGCGAGGCAAAAAAAATTTGGCAAATTCTCTTTAAAAAGAAGAAATAATGGTAAACAGGACTAAAAGCGTACAAAAAAACAACAACAAGAGTGAGGACAAAAATAACGACGATGAGCCATGAAGGTAGGAAAACGAAATTGAGAGCAGAAATTCTAACAAGCTGCTATTTCGGGCTCTTTAAGTTTGCACTATTTACTAGTGTGTGGGTGTATCTGTGTGTGGATGTAGCCATGTATCTGTGAGTATGTGGCATGTGTAGCCTAACCCCAAACATTAAGTTTGTCAAGGACCCGCAGCTATATCAGGCACTTTGCATTGCATCACATGTCGTTGGCAGTGCATCGAAAGCCAACGGCAGCATTTTAGCAAGTTTTTGACAGCTTCAGGACCCGCTTGCCGCATTCCGGCCCCCACAGGACTACTTGCCTGCTTCTTAAGTGCCCGCCATTGTAAAATTTATACAGTCAGTGCTGCAAATGCGCTCCTAAAATCAAAGGAAAATGCAGTTTGGCGACTAGGACAAAAAAAAAAATGAAGCAAAGTTGAAAATGTTTGCACAGATTAAAGGACTTTGCTTTGGTCTCGAGTTACTTTGGTTGAAATGTGATAACTGAATGGCATTAAATAAATTTAAAATAAAGTCCATTTCTTTGGAAATTCTAAAAAGCTTCTTTAGTTGCAGCCTGCACTCTTGCGACGACAGATATATTTTAAATTTCGATTAGAAGCTGTGTTCTGCCAATATGTTTCAAACGATTTGAAATTTAATGAAACTAAAAAAGTTATCAGTTGTCCCTATAAGCATCACCATAAATATTTCAAACCACATCTTCATGCTCGAATTTTTGTAGTATTTTATTCTCACAAGTTTAAATCAAATGAAATATTTTTTAAGAATGTTAAAATATGCAACTACTTCAATAAACTTGATATGTTTAATTAAGAAACTCGTTAAATTTTTTATGGCTTTGAAAATGCCCTTGGCTTGGCATTTTTTTATGTGAGCAATTAATTGGCATATGCATGGTTTATGACTTGTTTTTTATGAAGTGGCGAAAGGAAATGTTTATTATATCAAAAATTGATTTGCATTTAAATTTTAAGCCAAAAAATATTGTATTTTTGTATTTAAAAACACGTATTTTTTAGTGTGTAAGGTAAAAAAAAAAATTGCGTTGGTTTCTATGAGTCACCCTATACCATCACAATAAATACTAAAAAATACTATAGAAATACTTTTGATTGACAAATGTCGATATCTATATTAACAAACAAATTATGTTCTTAAAACTTTTTTCCAAAAATCGATTTAAGGGGCATGTATCCCGTAGTACACAAATTTCGATCAAATTTGGTACATTTTAAATTTGGTACATTTTATCGAAATCTACGTGTACTACCACATGCCCCTTAAATCGATCGTATTTGGGAAGTCTAAAAAACTTCCGAAAGATATCTTTATAAAAAATATATATATATTGCGCAACTAAGTTATCGCTGTTTTTTTGATGAAAATGTAACTTTATTATAAAAAAATGGTTATCAATGACTCATTCAAAGTATTGCCCATCGCTAGCTACAACTTTTTCCCATCTTTCTGGCAGAGTTCGAATACCTTGACGGTAGAACTGTTCGTCTTTTGAGGCTATCCACGAATCAAGCCATTTTGCGATATCTTCATATGAATGGAACTGCATTTCAGCCAGACCATGTGCCATCGAGCGGAACAAGTAAAAATCGAATCGCAATATCTGGGGAATATGGCGGGTGGGGTAGGACTTCCCATTTGAGCGTTCCCAAGTAGGTTTTTACAGGATTGGCAATGTGAGGCCGAGCGTTGTCATGCAGTAAAATCAATTTTTCGTGCCTCTGCTCGTATTGTGGCCGTTTTTCTCGCAGTGCTCGGCTCAATCGCACCAATTGAGTTCGATACCGTTCCCCAGTGATGGTTTCGCCTTGTTTCAACAGCTCATAATCAACAACACCGACCTGGTCCCACCAAATGCACAGCATAACCTTCGCAGCGTGAATATTTGACCGAGCCAGTGACGTGGAAGCATGACTGGGTTGTCCCCAAGATTTTTTCCTCTTTGGGTTGCTGTAATGAATCCATTTTTCATCACCCGTCACGATGCGATGAAGAAAACTCTTCCTTCTTTGTCGCTGGAGCAGTTGTTCACAGGCGAAAAAACGATGCTCAACGTCCCTTGGTTTCAAATCATAAGGAACCCAAGTTCCTTGCTTTTGAATCATTCCCAACGCATGCAATCGCTTGGAAATGGCTTGGCGGGTAACTCCTAATGCTGAAGCAAGCTCTTCTTGCGTTTGGCACGAATCCTCATAGAGCAATGCCTGCAAGTCAGCGTCTTCGAAGGTTTTGGGTCTTCCTTTAAGTGGACGGTCGTCAACATCAAAATCACCGTCTTTGAAGCGACGGAACCAATCCCGGCACGTTGTTTCGCATGGAGCAGCATCTCCATACACTTTTTGGAGCTCTCGATGCGCTTCAGCTGCCGTTTTTTTCGAACAGAACAAGAAAATCAACACTTCCCGCAAATGATGATTTTTTGGCACAAAACTAGACATTTTCACACAACCACAAGTAAATAATGGAAAAAGAAATTCACTAATGTGCCATAGCAGTTTGCTTACCATATGCCTAAGCTTCGTTTATGAAGTTTTGGGTAGGTCAAAATCGACCAGAACTTTCTGCTAAAGCCATCTATTGACAAACACCTAATATATATTGAAAAAATAAAATAAAGGGGTAAACCGTGACATGTTAGGGGATCTAACTCGAATGTTTGATAGCTCTAGCTTTTACCATCTCCAAAATCTAGAATTTCCAACAAAGACATAGAGTGACGTATATGTCTAGTTCAATTACTTTTTTTCCTCTTGAGCTTTTTTGGTTGTCTCCTACACTAATTAACATAGAATTTCAAAAATTTAAATCCCCTTAGCTTTGGTAAAAGATATTATACATATAAATAAAAAAAATATATTTATCCTGACTGACTATTTAGTCAGCCGCCCCTGGGCGGAGCATTGGGGATCTCCATTAATACTGTTCGAAGAGAACAGGGACCTACAGTTTATAGCCGAATCCGAACGGCGGTGTCTTGAATTAATAGAGACTTTCTTGGGCAAATATCATTTAGCTAGCGATGCCAGTGCTAGGAAAATGTACCAGTGCTACTGCAGGGATTGGAATGACCGACCTTCGGTTTATAAAGCCAGTACGCTACCACTACGTCACCGACGGCCATACGTATTAATAGCAAGTACCTAAAGGGTGGCAAAAAGTCAGTCGGGAAAGGGTGTATACGCAGTTAGAAAAATTAAAAATTAAAATCCCAAATGGGGATGGTTCGAAATTTTTCGAACTGCGTATAGGCTTTAAAAAGAGGATTTGAGTGATGCATAGATACTGCTAAAAAATATGCACATTATTTATATCTAGCAAATAAAGAAGTATTAAATAAAAATCAATATAAAGCTAAAAAAAGTTGCCGATAAGTGCATTGTTTATCTTGAACCAGTTGTGAATTGTAAGCACAAGTAACTAAGCTGTTAAGTGTCCCACAGAAACAACTCTAACTTTTTGGCCAAAATTTTTTTAGCAACATTTCCAGTTCTTGATTAAAAAGCTCACGGCTTGTCTCATCGGCGCCGAACCAACATTTCTCGGTCTTCTAGGAAACTGGCTGCCATATTCCAGCAACGCTTGATATTTTTAAACGAGACACTGTCACAAACGTTTCTATGGAGCCTATATAAATAAGTAAACCGATGCAAAGGTAAATTTGGCATCTAAAACTTTAGCTTTATTCGAGTTGCTCTGTAATACACCTAAATATATCACATAATTCTGTTATCGAAATTAAGTAAACTTTTTGAAAAAATTATGGATCTAGATCTGAGTTGATCATACATGTTATTGAAAATATGGCATATCTTTTGGCCTTAGTACCTATAGTTAAGACATATCGAGTTGACGCCTTGAAAATTCTTTTTCTCACATAAATAATGGCTTACTTAAATATTTTCTTGATTTAAATTCTTTGAGTAAAAGAAAAAATTTCTAAAGCAAGACCAGAATTCTTGATTTCTAAATATATTTATCATTATAAAAAGTAGTAGACTTGAAAATTCGTATTCTCATACAAATTGCTTTCTTGATTTAAATTTTTTAAGTAAAAGTATAAATTTCTAAAACAGTAACAGAATCAAATCAAACAAACATATTTCAAATTTTCAAAAAAAAAAAAACAATACAAAAATTTATTTACTATTGCAAAAACTTCGTTACTTAAAAGCAAAAAAATTTATCGAATCCAACTGATTGATGCTCCAGATACCAAAAAAAAAAAATCATTTCAAATCGAATATATGGGAAAAATGAATTTACTTTTTATTATTTTTTATTTCTCGAGATATTTGTTTGTAATGTTTTGTAGTGCTGGAGAAAACATCGATGTTTTATCGATGCATCGATGTATCGAAGTTTAAAATATCTATATTTCGATGTTGGCCAACAGAGATGTTTCTCCAGCACTACTAAACACCTATATGATGAGGGCAGTGCTGAAGAAACATCTCTGTTGGCCAACATCGATATATAGATATTTTAAACTTCGATAAATCGATGCATCGATATAACATCGATGTTTTCTCCAGCACTACTAAATACCTATATGATGAGGGCAGTGCTGGAGAAACATCTCTGTTGGCCAACATCGATATACAGATATTTTGAACTTCGATAAATCGATGCATCGATATTACATCGATATTTTCTCCAGCACTAATGTTTTGGTATTTGGGGATGTTGTTGTTGATATTCGGGAAGTAGACAAAGCCAAAACGGCTCCAGCGGTTCTTGAGTTATAAATGGTATAACAAATGCTACTTTATATTATATAGGTCTATAAACTTTAGCTATATAGTGTAGGGTATACAAATAGAGTAACTAATAAACTTACTGTTTCTCCTTCCGTTGTTGTCGCTTCCGCTTGAATGCCTTTTTGACGCGTAACAATAGAAAGGCGGCACGATCTACGGAGAGGGTGGTGCTCTTCTTGGGCGGAGGTGGTGCAACATCATCCATGTTAACGTGTGTGTGTGTGTTTGTGTGTTATGACACTTCGTTGTCGTAGTTGTAATTGTTGTTGTTGCTGCTTGTGTTTCTTGTTGTTGTAGTTATGCAAGTCCAATTGAAACTTGTCGTCAGCTGTTGTCTAAACAAAGCGCTCTCTGTCGCAGTCGCAGTCGCTGCCAGCGCCGTTTAGGGCAGCATTTGACGCAGACATTGACATTTGTATGCGTTTGGCGTAAGTTGGCAGCGCTTATCGTAGTTTCTTCTATGCTTTCTTCTTGTTATTATTACTTTTATCGTCTTGGCACTTTTGTTTTTAGCATTTGCTTTTCTCTAACACTTTTTTTTTATTACTATTTGTTAGTATTATTATGTACGTGTATTATTTTATGCTCACGCGCATATTTGACGTCTGGGCACACTGCAATGGAATATGAATAGGGAAACATATGGCATTAGATAGTAGCTTTGGCTGGGTGCCTGCCTCACAGACAACTTGACTATTACTTGGCACTTTCAACGAGCTCTTGACTTTGTCACATTGCGTGCTAAAGAGCAAATAATATTTTGTTTATTTGTCACATGAGGCGCAGCAAAGTCAAATGTGGCTCAAACTTGACACCAAGCTCAGACACGAGTAGAAAATCAAATACAGTAGTTGCTGACAAACTGGAACTTTGAAGAAAGAGTATGACGAGGTGTTTGGCACCAAATAGGAGGCAGAGAAGTTTTGATAGCAAACAGCTGTTTTGGTTACAGAGTATGTTGAAATATGGTCACACTTTCGTACAACTAAATTGCAACTTAATTATTTACAATTTAGGTAATTACTATAAAAAAGGGATTTTGAAGTACTTTTCAGTTCCAAGTCCATATCTAAACTAATTTTTTTCGAGATAAGATAGTGAGGGCAAGATTGTGAGGGCATATTTTGAAATTGTTTCCCCTCCCTTGTCACTCTCATTATTGCTTTGCGTTTGCTTGTTCACTCTGCTGCACCAAAATCCTAAGAACAATATTTTCTTACTTAAATTCAAAAGTTGCTTGTCAAAATCGCAACAGCTTTAAATATTTTTAGAAATTTAAATTACATGTGACAGCAATTGGTTCCAGTTTGTAAGCATTTACTGTATATATTTACAAACATTTATATATTTATATAAACACATATACACAGGCACCCACAACATGCATAGATTACACGCTTCATCACACACACAGCGACAATTTCTTGCGCTTCAGCTGGCAGCAGCTCGACAAACTTTTATGGCTATCAAGCTGCGCCTCAAAGGCTGCTACAATTTTTTGCGCTTTTATTCCATATAGACACACACACACACGCACAGCTACGCACCCACACAGTGAAAATTTAATGTGCATTTATTTAATAAAATTTTATTTATTTCTTATTGTCTCGCACCACGCAGCGGAAATGGAACGCACAATTTAGCTCATTGCAAATTTTTTGGGTCTCTTTTATTTTATTTATTTATTTATTTTCGACTAGGCTTAGTATATGTTTACATAGCATTTCCATAAGGCACTTTATGTACCCAAAATAAACACACAGACAGACATTCACACACACGCACACTCGTTCATAGATACACTGACAAATCCGGCTACCCTCTTCAGTATTTTTGACAAATTCATTTGGATATTTCATTGACTTTGGCTCAAAGTTGTCCTGACTGCGGTCTGGCATGCTCATATGTTTAATGCCTCTTCCTACAAACCCCCCAAAACTTCTATTTGTAACCTCCTAACCCTGGCTTAAGTGCTTACGCTCCCACTCTGCCACTGACTTGAACTCACTTCCACCCTCCCATTGACTTTCCGTCTGTCCCTTGTACTGGTGTTATTTTTAACACTTTGTTGACTGCCTTAACAGTTCGGGGCATCCTCGTGCCTCGCTCCTTGGCAGCATGCTGTTAGCTGGGCTTTTAACACGACGTTACCTTCTAGGTGTCTATTGCTATGCCTGCATGTCTATCAATGTCATGTTGTAGCCGTAGGACAGAACGCCACCAACGACAGCCAGAACCGTCAACCTCATCATCGACTTTGTTGTCATTGTCGTCATCGTCATCCTCGTTGACTTGGTGTCTTCGTTCTTACCTTTTCCCAGATCAATTACGGATTAGCTGTCAATTTCATTTGTGTGCAAATCGTAATCCATGCCCAAGCTTATTGCAAAATTGAAATCCCCGACTAAAACGCACGAAGCGACCTTCTCAGAAGTTCATACAAGTAAACTACAGTGAAGACTCGTTACAAGCGCATAAGTTGAGAGGTTCATTACATGAAATATTTTTTACAAGTTTCTAAATTGGTAAAATTGGGAAATTGTTGCTGGGGTCCTATTTAGGGTAACACTTAGAAAAATGAGCTACTGTTAATTGACTTGTAACATCCCTTGTGATTAATGGGAGTATAAAAAAAAACTTATAGCTTGAGTATGGTTCAAAAGTAAGAGCTCGGGTTCAAGTCTGCAGAGTGTCAAAAACCGGTTTAATATGCCACGGTCTTGTGGCTTGGCTCTATTTGACAGCCATATATTTAAGGAAGTTACTTCATTGGAAGGAAAGTCTTTCAAAGTGGTGACTAGTTCGTTTACTAAGCAGCTTGGTCTGGAAGGATACTTTCGTTAGCTGCGTATTGCCAGTACGATAATCTAAAGATGCTATGATTTCAAAAGAGGATCCTATAACAGTCTGTTGATAAAACGTTAAAACAAAATGCGTTTGGAGCCCCAAGCATGGTCAGATAGATACAGATAGGAATCAGTACAAAAGCAACTCCTTCGTTTTTTTCCCCCTTTGTTACTCCTCTTGGGAGCTTAGCGCCTTTAAAAAAGCTCCTTCTCTTGTGTTGGTTTCAGTAAATGTGTTTTTCCATTCGGCGATTGGCTAGATGCAACTTATCCCAGTGGTGGGGCTGCCATCTAATGCCAACTGGGCGTGGCGTCCCTTGGTGATTGGGCTACCATCAAAGCTCCCAGGGGAAAAAGCTCATCTTACTGGGTTAGCACACTTTTGCTCGCCACGCCATCTCTTGCCAAAGATAAGAACCAAGATGACAACGATCTGTGTGCTTTCTGATCGCATTGAGCTTTGATCGAGCTTCTCCGAGCTTTTTACAACAACACTTTTTTTGTTCTTTTTCTTCCCTTCTGTAGAGACGCTTGCTGGTGGAATGGCAGGGTTGAGGTGGTTTTGCAAAGGTTAAGAAATATTGCAAAAACAGGAATAATGTGATTATGGAGATTTTGGCGCTGGACGATTCGGGGTTGGTATCAGGGACCTCTGGGATGGGAGTGCAGCACGCCAACCACTGCACCACCGAGGCTCCTATCGCAGCTTAAATTAAGATCTAAATATTTGACTACCATCTCTTACTAACAGACTTCACCTTACCAAATTTGTCTTTCCTCATTAAAACAGGGGTTTATGTGATTGACCTGAATGTATATATGTGTGCGTCTGTTACCCAATTACTTCTAAGCCGCTTATTATAAATGGACAAAGAAGGTATCGTTGGAAATGTTTTGACCGTCCGCTGGTTATAGACTTTAGCTCCCACCGCTGCTATTTTATTCAAACATTTTGCCTTCCATTTCAATTATTACTGCGCGTGCTCAATAGTTCTCTTTAGCGAGTGTTCACTGTCCTTATTTAACTGTTGGCTTCCCTTTTTGATACTGTGTGAACTTGAGGGTATTTTCAAAACATTTTAAGCACTCACTAAGCCACCTGCATTTGTATATCTGTGTGTGAGGTATATATTTGTGTATGTGTGTATCTATGTATGTGATTCCATGTGTGTCTTGATTATAGATAAAAACTGCTGCTTTGATTGTGCTTGTGATTGTGAATGACAGCCCGCAAGCGCCTTAGTGTGTTTAACCAAAAGATTCGACAGTCAACTTAATATTGAAGGTATTTTGTGGCACACAGTTGACAACTATTTATGTATAGATATAGACTAGAGCATAGATAGTTGAGGGACAAAGCTGGGACTGCTCTTTGACAACCAGCTGCATGAACGCCCTTGAACAAGCTGGGATGCTGAGCGGCGGGATGGGAGCAAACAATGACGTTGAGCATGACTACGTCCAAGATTATGCCACTTGACATGAATTGCAATATATATATATATAGAGAGAGAGAGAGAGAGAGAGAAAAGTAAATCTGAACAAATGATTCAGCATAATTTCAAACTCAACAACCTTTGACTAATCAACATTAAGCTTGGATAAGTATGATAAATGAAATAAAAGCGGCAAGCAGGTGAGTTTGAGACTGACAGCCAATATAAATAAATAATATTAATTAGATAGATGAATGTTCAAGTGGATAATTGCATGCCAGGGTATAGGGTAGAATAAATAAGATAAATGAAGCTGATAACTCAAAACAAGTTAGTGAGAAATTTTTTTTTTTTTTATTAGAGTATAAGGAGTGTAAGATTTTCATTGTGCCAATGTATAAATAAATAATAGTAATTGAATAGATGAATAGTTCAGTAGTTACTTGTGAGCATATGTTAGTTGAAGGGTGGCATGTATGTAGTTCACAAGTTGAATAATTTATAAGGCAAAAGTGGTTTAGGTCAAAACAGTTTTTACTTAGAAATCAATTGAGTTGTCAAAACATAAAGAAGAAGTAAAATGAAATTTTATTGTCATATGGGGGCAGGTTTAATTGTTATTTATCCAGAAAAAAAGAAAAAACAAAATTAGTGGAATTTCAAGCAGTATTTAGAAAAAATAAGAAAAAACAGTGAGACGGATACAGACGGGACATACTGACTGTACATATATAGTAGAGGTGGGATACTATCGATAGTGCCACCACTCGATAGTTTAGACTTCGATAGTTGAAACTATCGGTACTATCGATAGTACTATCGAACAAAGTAAAATATGGCACACAAAAAAGGGACATTCTTTAAATAAGTATTATACCATAAAGCAAGTAGGAAAAACTCTAACACTAACAAAAAGAGTATTTCAAAATTTTTAACAGAAACGTTTTGTTTATGACATTGTAAAAGGAGATCCTTTTGAAATTCCATCTCAAAAAATCAAAAACTGTCCATTCAACAATTAGCAATCATAAAAAAATTATCTTTCAAGTAGCTTGTTTTTGTAGCAGAAGATCAACATGTCCACATTTCTAGGTTTCAGTCGAGTTCTTATGACTGGCCATATAATGTGGAATGTCAAATATTGCTGCTACATAATTTTTAGAGATCTTTTTTTCTGTTGCAATTTTATGAAATTCGAGATTTCGGAAGCCAAAGTCGTCTACTATCCGGAAATGCTAGACGTCTGTGGCATCAATAAGGCTAACGATTTTTGGTTCTTTATGCGAAGAATTTTTACAAAAATTTGATTTACTTAAATAATTTTTTATGATGCCAATCGGATTTGGTGACTCTTAAAGCGTCGGACGGTCAAAAAGGTTCAACGTGTAACCACTTATTTTGTATTATTTTTGACATGTTGCCAATTTTATGTCCGTTGATTTGTCAAAAAAGTTTTTTCATACAAAAGTATACTATCGATATATCGAACAAAACCATCGATAGTACCCGTAAAATGAAACTATCGATACTATCGATAGTGCCATCGATATATAGTATGTACTCAGAACTTTTTTTTGCTAACTATCCATCTAGATAACACAGGTCAACATGGCTTAGTTGTTGGAAAGCTAATGGTCATATCCGAAGTAATTTGCTGCGTAGAATCGGAATTCCGGGGTCTTGGCCCGTCATGTCAGAGATATTTGAGGTTATGTACATGAAAAACGGAATTATTTTCTACTTTTGAGGTTATGTAGAGTGTGCAAACAATTTTTGTGCTCTGTCACTCCAGTTACATCATTTAATACCACTCTTACCCTTTAATTTAAGACTTCAACAGATAAATTATGATTTTTTTTCGCAAAGTTATGTCTATTCGAAGTAACGAAATATATCCCTTCTACGTCATTAGCATTTCACGGATCTACAAATACCGAGGTCATGTCAGTTGTTGTAAAGCTAAGGGTCATTTCCGAAGTAACTTGCTGCGTAGAGTCCGAATCCGGAGTCAGAATTGGTCCATCACGTCCGGATTTTAAGATATTTATGTCGGATAAGCGATATATTGAGAAACAAAATACCGTCTTCGAGTATTGAACTCGAATCCTTTGATTCCGATCGGTTTCGTTCCCAATTTTCTTCGAAATCGGCTTGTTCATACGGACTACTCGGATATGCCTCCTTTTTACATTTATCCTTGTGGGTTCTAGCGATGAACAAGTTCTTGCGAAATCTAGAAGAGAATAGACATAAAGTTGTTGCCTATGCGGATGACGTTGCCTTGGTTGTAAGGGGGAAATTTCCGAATACCCTCTGTGAGATCATGCAACTATTACTGAATGAGGTTGATCGATGGTCTAAATCATGTGGGCTAGGTTTTAACGCCAGCAAAACGGAGCTTATTATGTTCACAAGAAAACATAAACTACCGGATGTTAGACCTCCGAGTTTAAATGGCATCACTTTAACATTCAGCGAAAAAGCACGCTACCTAGGACTGATTTTAGACAGGAAGCTGCTTTGGAACTTAAATGTTGAAGATAGAGTGAGGAAAGCGGCGATAGCCCTTTACTCATGCAAAAGAGCAGTAGGAGCAAGATGGGGTCTAAAACCCCATGTTGTTCACTGGATTTATACAGCGATAGCTAGTTCAATCCTAACCTACGGAGTTCTGGTGTGGTGGCCGGCAGTGAACAAAAATAGTGTTCTGAAATGTATGAACTCCATTCAGAGGGCGGCAAGCTTGAGTATCAGCGGCGCCCTTAGAACGACCCCCACAGCGGCATTAAACGTTATGCTGCATCTATTGCCGATAGATCTGTATAGAAAACAGATAGCGGTGAAATCGGCCTTAAGGCTAAGAGAATCTTCGAATCTAGCCATTAGCTCTAGGGGACACTCGACTATTCTGCGCCAATTTCCGCAAATTCCCAGAACTACTGACTTTGTTAACTCAATGGAGTTATCCTTAAACAAACCGTTCAGTGTAAGTTTCCCATCTCGTGAAGATTGGAACAATGGTATAATAGACTGCAACAGCAAGATTACCATTTTTACGGACGGATCGAAATCAGGTGGGAGGAGGTGTCTATTCGGAATCGTTGGGCATTAATGAATCCTATCGATTGCCTGATCACTGTAGTGTCTTCCAGGCAGAAGTCATGGCTATAATGGAAAGCATTTGTATCATTGGGAATCGTGTTTTAACCGTAAGGGAAATGCAGGTCTGTTCTGACAGTCAGGCTGCTTTAAAAGCACTACAATCAGTAAGGCTCACATCCAAAACAGTGAAGGAATGTTATGAGCTTTTACTAGATGCTACAAACTTCTTCACCATTAAGCTGCTTTGGGTACCGGGGCACCGAGATATCGTGGGCAATTGCAAAGCAGATAAACTAGCTAGACGGGGTACAATGGTACCACTTCAGCCGACCATGGCCTTGATACCTATGCCGCTAGCGATGTGTAAATTATTAATAGATAGGAGTATCATTAATGATGCGAACCATAGATGGGAGCAAACTGGAACCTGTCTTATTAGTAGGAAAACTTGGCCGCAATGGAGCTTGAATAGAACCAAGCAACTTTTAAAGCTTAACAGACTTGACATAAGAGCTACGATAGGGGCTCTTACTGGTCACTGTCTTATTGGTAGGCATGCCAATAGATTGGGAGTACCCTTTTTCAACTACTGTAGAAGCTGTCAGGAGGTAGAAGAAGAGGAAACAGTGTAGCACCTCCTTTGTAGATGCATGGCACTATGCAGGAGGAGACTGAATACACTGGGTTTCGAAACTGTTGGGAATGTTACTGAATTCGCAGGAATCAGAATAAATAAGATTAATTCGTTCATCAAATCGACAGGTTGGCTTAGAGAGGACACGGGAGAGTAAGGACTAGCTCAAGTGGCATCACAACGGGCCTTTTACAGGCCTAGGTGTGTCGAAAGACAACCACTACTACCTACCTACCTACCTACCTACCTACATTTATCCTTTCTTATTATACCTTTTACTCGGTACCTGGCAAAAGTGTCTCAAAATATCATAAATGTGAATATTTTTAATATAATAAACAAATTTTAATGAAAATTTTAGTAACGTCACGCCATATAAGATAACGCTAGATACTAAAAGAAAAACCGAGAAAAGATTTTTTAATTTAATATTTGATTTCCTTTATCTCTTATTGGAGCATAGGGCGTCTTCGATTGCCATCTTTCAACGAACTCGATTTTGGGCTATCTTTTGATTTAATAACTAACAAGAATAATTTTTTCAATATTTACTAAAAAAACTTTTTAGCAAAAGGCAAAAATTTTTGAAAAGTTTTAACCCAAAAGACTTGCCCAATTCGTACAAATTTGCGATCTTGCAATCCAAATCAAAACCCACTGCCACTGAAATATTATGGAATATACTTTTTGAAAAAAAAAAATTTGTGTTGTCTGTTCCTTGATAATGATCTATAAAGTCTGTTACTTCATTATTATACAAAGCGCTGCTGAGAGTGATGAAGTAGGCGAAGAAAAAATGAAAGTCATCAATAAAATTATTTTTTAATACTTGTATAAGCTCGTTAACAGAGTCCTGCCTCAAATTCCTCTCGGCGCTTCTTTATCTTCGTTAAATCTTAAAGACCTATTATCCCCTGCAAAAAATTTTTCTGTCATTTATTTTTTTTTTTTTTTTCAAACTGCGTACTTGTCTGTCTGTCTATTAGTGCCCAAAAAAAAAAAAATGAGGTCACAACATCTTTGCCTTGGTAAAAAGCTCACGTGTTGTGTCCATTTTTTGATATCTGCTTTTGTCTTTTTGCCTTAATAGATTTTACGGTTGACACCTACATTTTTCCAGCCATGACATTCAAGCTTGACACAGACTTATCCAGCCAGATCCATCAATCATCTTTGCATGCAGAACGTAGGAGTTACTTAGTGGCTACATTTTTAAATGCCTTTAAAGCCAAAATGTTTTAGGACCATTAGCATAAATACCATTTAAATTTGTTGGAGCTTTGTTTAAACTAACAAGCCAAATCCAATCTTATAAAAATCATTCATGCGCTATAAATTAATTAAAATGAGCTTGTTGAAGTAGAGTTAAGTTTTGCGGTTTAGTTTTCCGCTTGGCCAGCAGTTTCTGGACACTACTTCAAAAGCTCTTACCTGCTTTGACAGCTATATATATCCTTTAACCAGTCCTTTGCTATCCCCCGCCCAGCACTAATTAAATTGCTGTCATATCAGCAGAGCTAAAAGTGCAGGACTTTCATTAAATTTACCATGCTGTCAATGCCATGTTTTTCATTTTAGTCATTCATTTCCGATGCATAAAATGCGCAATTTCAGTTTAAAGTCAATCATTTTTCGCTCAGCATAATTTCCTCGAACTGCAACCAGTTATGTGCGCGCAATCCAATGGAATGAGTCCATCATGTAACCTGGTCCGAGGCAGTGTGACCATCAGCACCACAGCATCACAGCACTACAACACCACAAAATGGTGGCACGTCATTTACACTACCTCCGTTGTTGATTTATTTGCCATTACGTTGTACGTGACGTCCCCCAAAACGTAACAGCAAGTAAGAATCTTACTTATAATTAAATAACAATTTGTTCGAGAGAGTCAAGTGAAGCAGCATTTTAAGAAAGAAAAAAAAGTTACACAAGCGAAAAATGTGCGACATTTTGCAGATACCCGAACACAAACACACATAACGACACACACGCACACCCACAACCACACATATGTGTAAATGTGCCTTCCGGGAATAGATACTTAATGGACCCAAATTTGCGCACATTTATATTGTACTTAAACGCATTAAGTTCTGTAAAGGTATCCCTTTATGGTCAAACAATTTGAGGGACTGTCAGGTGCAAGTGAGGTCCTTTGTCTTGAAATATTTAACTCTGTCTGCCAGGGCTGCAAAGCTCTTTGAAGGTGAGACAATCCGTTGAAAAATGGCTAAGTTTTCACAACGTAAGGCTATAATGTAACAATATAAGAATGTTGTTTAATGTTCAAGAATCTGGGAACTTGCTTTAGAAAATCATTGTAAATAAGTTAAATCTCATCAGACTTAAAAAAAAGTCGTAAAATTTCTTGAAGTTTTTCTACCTTTGCCTAATGTTAGTAAAAAATTACGATTTTTAAAGGATTTCAGTTGAAGTTCTTTTAAGGACGCGTTTTTGTCGGCTGCGTACTGGATGTTACGTAAAAGCGAAGCAAGCTGTGAAGACCCCTAGTAAAAGCAATCCATTCTTGTTGCACATTGTGAAGCCAAACGCTTCCTAATATTGCCTTATCACTCTACACTAGGAATCCTTAAAAATAATAATTTCTATTAATAACTGTTCGAAGAGAACAGGGACCCAAAACTTATAGCTGAATCTTGAATTAATATGAATTTTCTTGGGTAAATGGCGTCTTTTTGCTTGCGATACCAGTGCTAGGTAAATGAACCAGTGCCTCTACGGAAAACCGAACCACTGACCATCGGGTTACATAGCGATTGCGCTATCACTACGCTATCGATGGCCACTAGCGTTCTTTGGTTGCTCGTAAAACTTTAAAGTTTCTGTTTCTCCAACAAAAGTCATTGAAGTCATTGATTCTTCAAACTTATAAGTTCTCTTGGGTTTGTTGTGCTATGCTGTAGTACCAACAAACTTTATCCCAAATATTCCAAAGATCTTCAGCACTTAGGATGATCCAGCAATTAGAAGGTCACGAAATGCGCCCATCCGTTATTCGTATCTCACTAAGAAAGAGAGCGCAGGTTCAATATTCGTATGGTAGCTATATAAAATAGTGGGCCAATTTGGTCAAACTTCACACAAATGTGCAAACTAATATAAAATTTGTAAAAAAAACATAAAGACACTCACTCAATAAATACGCACATGTATATTAATTAGCTCGGCTTTTTTATTTAAATCAATTGTTTTTTATAATTTGGCCAAAGGTGGCACAAAATATTGTCTCCTCTAAACAGACGCGTTTTTTACTTTTTAAAATACGGTGACCAAATTTACGTGAGAAGTATTTTGTTTAAGACCAAGCATTTGTGTAAAGTTTGATCAAAATTGGTCCTCTTTTGCACACAACTACCATACAAAATTTAAAACCCTTCTTTGCGGCACCTTGTAAAATTCATTGATCATGAGCATTTAGTGCTTTTTTTCTTACTCTTTTGATTCTCTGAATAAATATCGCTCTCATTCAATATGTTGCCCCACCCCCTCCACTCAGCCCATGACGTTCCATGACGTTTTTACGCCAAAGGGTCAAGTGTATACTAGTTGTTGTGCAGACAAAACAATTTACCCACTTCAGTTCAAGCCTGCCAATAATTTTCATATCTTCCCCTGTTCAAAGAAAAAAAGTTTTGGTAAAAAAATTAAATAAAATCTGTATTAAAATTCGACTATATATAGAGTAACGTGGGCCAAATCCGACCTAGTAATTGGTTTTGGCTATAAAAAGCTTATTTGACATCGCATCAAATCTTCCGATATTCCAAATTGAAGCTTAGCCGTAACTTTCTAGAGCTGCAAATTTGTTCTGAGATATGACCATTTTTCAAAAAAAAGTCAATTTTTGTCATTTTCAAAAATAGTGGGGCAAACCCGACCGCCTATTATTTTTGGATGAGTTAGCACAGATATGATCTAAATTTAATGTTTTTTCGATTATAAATTAGAATAACATGTTATTTTTTTACAAAGCTGAATGTATTTATTTTAAAAAATCCTAATGCTTAGCACATATAAATCGAATTGATAGTTGAATAAACGTTAATAAAGGACGATTGGGTTGAATGGCTCAGTAACTGATGAAAGTTATTTGTTTTGCTGTCTAAATATAATAGCTTGCTGGCGTATTTTTGGTTCGAGCTGGACGTTTGGTTGGCCACACCAATTAGAGGTCGGGCTTGCCCCACTGTGTCATTTTTCATGACGACGCGAATAAAACAAATTATACGAAATTTCCAACCAATACGATACATGAACTGTATAGGTCTATGTTTATAGTATATAAGCCGCTTAACCATTTTTTTTTTTCACTATATTTAACAAAAAAAATATGTGATCAAATATTCCCAAAAATTTAATTAAAAAATATACTTTCTGTCGTTTGTGCATCTAAATGTAGACTGACAGACAACTATCATGCTACCATTTTGGTTATTTTTAGTGCTCTATACGACGACACTAATATGAGCTCGCTCAGTATTGCCGTTTTTGAGAAACAGTGGGAGGTCGGGTTTGCCCCACCTTACCCGTAGTGTTGTTATACACGACCCAGAGTTTCCAAATTTCGTTAATAGACGGGACATCGACTTTATTTGATGCGATCAAAGCGGGCCAATCCCCAAGTGTACCACATTTTTTGCTATAAATTGATCTAAGGAACAAACGTTAGGAACTTGTAGCTTTTAAACGTATAGCTACTAAGCTACCTGCGAGAAGTAACTTGCTAAGTGTATAAGCATAGATGATCAGCTAGTAGGAACTCAGCGGCAGTGGCTCTTGCAGCCTAAAATTAGATAATTTCTTGGGTTAGTAGTGATATCATCGCTTCTAAAAGTTTTTCCAAAACAACTCATTTCGAGAAAATATACATTTTCTATGCATTTGTAGTGTCTTGACACCCTGGTTTTTACACTTAACTTTAACTTTTAACCGAAAGGAAACAATTTAAAAATATTGTTATGACAAACCAGTCAAACGCAGAAGCGGCACAAACTGTTACAAAAAAAAAAAAAACATCAACAAAAATAAATGAAAATATTTTCATTTTGCCAGCGAAAAACAAATTCGCCTACGGGAAAATGGCGCGCCAAACGGAAGTGAATGAGCCTGTTCACAGGGCCAGCAGCTGTTGGCCGCATGTTTCGGCCGCAAGGGAAGAGCAGCGCAGAGGGCTACAAAGGAAATGAGTGGAAATTTATGCAGAAAGTAATTAAAAGTACCGTTGTCCCGTGTTATTTGCTACAAAAGCAACAGCAACAACAACTGCCAGCCACTTCCGCTTTGGTTTTTTCAGCCTGGCTTTTACTTTAAAGGCGGCGTTCCTTTGATATGGTTTTAGGACTTTTGGGAGGGCGGCATTATAAAAAGCAAATTTTATAAAGTTGCAGCGCATAAAAAAAAAAATGCATAAATACTAACACAATTTAAGGACTCGGAAGATGAATATTTTGCATTTTTATAACTTTGAAGGGTATATTAATTATGAATTATTATAGGTATTTACATCGGAAGGAAACAGAAGTGGTAGTTGTTATAAACTTTCTGCGAAAAGCGGGTATCTATATGGAATATGGTATATATATGAATATGTCTGAGGTGGGCCATTTTTTAAATCGATCGCTTAGAATTCGCTGATATTTACATATGGTTATAATATTAAACTCGTACTTTTTAGCAAAATTACGATTAAAATGTTATCGATAAATTGATTTTGCAGTAGTCGTTATTCACATTTTTAAACGAATTATGATAATTGAATTTTTTTTTTTAAATAAAGAATAAAAGATTTTCTTATTCTTAAATTTAAAAAAAAAAAAAAAAATTAAAAAATAATTAGCATTATTTTAATTTTTTTTTTTTAATAATAAATTTTGTTCTCGATTCCAATAACAGATAAGAATCAAAATATTTTAAGCATTTCCCAAGTCACAATTGGGATATCTACAGAAGACTCGGAATAAAAATAATAATATTTAAATACCAAATAAATAATAAAAAAAAAAATTTTGAATTTTTTTTCAATAAAGATGAACATAGATATACAAATTAAGTTATTTAAAGCATATCAAGCATACCAATTGCCGATCTATATCTCAAGAATGGATCTACAGAAGAATTTGAATAATAATAATAACTTTTCATAATATTTTATTAATTGGTTTTAAATGGTTTGTCATATAAATTTGAAAGAACAGTTATCTACAGAAGATTTTGAATAATAACAATAATTTTTCAAAATTTTTTCCAATAATTATGAGTATACAAAAATTTTTCGTTTAAGAAAAAAATGGGTAGGTTATATGCAGAAGATTTTTTGATAAGATAAGACAAGCGAATTGAAAGCTTCCGTGACAGTACCTGAGGTTACTTAAAAATCGTTTAAAGAATAAAAAATCGTATACCCAAGAAACCAATCTTCCTTATCCTTAACCTTTCATCTTCATATGCGCAATATCTTCAAAAGTTCTAATATTTCTAGATTTTCCAAAATGCATGCTCCTGAATTGCACTTAATTTTTTAGTGAATCCGGAACCACAAATTTATTTTAGAATTAATATAAAAGTTATAAAAATTATATAAATCCATAATATTTTGTATGATCGAAATATATAAGTTCTAGTTCTACTAGTTATGGCTTGAAAAAAAGAAGTTTACCTTGATACTAATTTATCGATAAATCGATTACGTTATCGAGATCCACAATTATTTATAAATTTGTCTGTTTGTTGGCATCAGTGCCCAATACCTTATGACTAAATAAGTATACGAGAAAGAAAAAGTCGAATTCACGACTGAATTCACTCATGAAAGCTAAGAAAACAAATCATGACTTAGTAAAAGGCGAGAGGAAAAAGCTGAATTAATCACTGAATTTTCTCATTAAAGGCTAGCCAACGAATCATTACTCAATAAAAGGCGACAGCAACGAAGATTCATGTATTAAGTCATGAATGGTAAGCAACTGTCTCATGACTCACTAAGAGACGAGAGGCACAAGGCGAATATAAAAGGACTCTGCCTATATCTCTAATGTTTTATGAGGCAAACAAGCAAAAACAGTTGAAAATCCTCGATGTAACCTTATACCCTTTGGACTTCAGATTTTACTTTTGCAAACGAATCACCACTGATTTCATAGCTGCTTGGTATTGCTTAGTTTCACTACTGAATTCCTGGAATATGCGTGTATTAAAATCAGAAACCAACCAACTAAGTACTGAGCCGAAGTAAAGGATTTGTCTTGATGTGTATCTATCCAAAAGTAGTCTAACTTATATGCAGCTGCTCTAATTTAGATTAAATGCTAAGATTGATTGAATTATAAATTAGTTTTTGGAAAAAATTCTTGGCACGACCTAAAAGAGTATTTCGGCTTCAGTGCATCGACATCCTGCCTACACATCATTATGTTTGGTGTAGTAAAACTTGACTTGGTGCTCGTTTAATCCAGAGTGTTTGTCTCTGGCAGTCATATTATTATTGTAATTTTCCGGCTGTGGCTTCCTTATATTGCCGGCAGCTTTACTTGTTTTGGTAACCGCAAACCTGTAACAAAAATCAAACACCTTGAGCAAACAGTGCGTCTGCTCCGACTCGTCTCACTCTGAGTGCAATCAATTTCATTTACGGCGTAATATACATAAATACGCCCTCCCTGTAGGGTGCTTCACAAGCACTCCCCCCACCTCCCGACACAACAGGCCAGTCAGCCATAAAAGTAAACATAAACTGCGTGTGATGGCAGGGTTGCCACCCATTTAATTTTAAGACTAATTGTCAACATGTGGTTAACAAGCAGGAAAAGCCTAGAGCGGGCGGAGGAGTCCAAGCAAAATGAAAGTACGTGTCAACAGATGTGCTCAACAATGTTTGAATTTCACTTAATTTGCTTAAGGTCAATTGATTGTTGTGGTCGGTCCAGGGGCGTGAAGGTCGTCTCTCTTAAGTGGGAGATAAAGGCGCTGTAATGAAAAGCTGAATGCACAGACTGAGAGGTTTCTTAACTTTTCAGCTTTATACAAAGAAAGAAAAGAGAAGAAAAGACTTTAAAGGGTCTGTCACGAAATTTAAGGCACGTGATGACTGGAGTATTTCAATTGATTTTTTGAAGTGTAACTAAAAGTTTTTTAATATTAATTGAGATGAAATAGCTTTAAATCAAACAGAATATTTTTGTGAAATAACTGAAAAATTAAATTTACCTAATTAGGAAAAATATTGGCGAAAACTTTGAAATTTATGGAATGTCACTTTTAGGTTGGTGGACCATAAATTGTTTCAGAAGGCATAAACCCTTAAATTGCATGTGCAAAGGTGAGCATGAAAATCCGTGCTGCGGAAAACGAAAAAACCAAAACGAATAATTTTATGCGGATTCAGTTTTGCGGGCTCCGGAAAACGAATTTTTTTGTCGTTAACTTCGCATATTTCCCCTTTTTTTTCGATAAATTCGTATATTTCCCTTATTTTTTCGATATATTCCCCTGTTGTGTTGGGAAATTTTGCTTGCGTATCGCGGGTACCCTATCACATCAATTGGTCATGTGTTCGTGTATGATACACAAAAAAATTCGTTTTGGTTTGTGCATAATAGTTTTTTGGGTTGAAACAAAAAAAAAAATAATTTAAAATAATTGTCAATGACTATCTAACTTAAAGTTGGTATAAACATAACCTAGGAATATCAAAGAATATTTTAAAAATTATTTTAGTATAAAACGTGTACTTTTTTAAACCTATTTTGGCAATTTGTTGTAATATTAATATCCTTGACTGACAATTGTGTCAGTCGCCCGTGGACGGGGCATGGGGATCTCTATTAATAACTGTTCAAAGAGAACAGGGACCTACAGTTTATAGTCGAATCCGAACGGCGGTGTCTGGAATTAATAGAGATTTTCTTTGGCAAATAGCGTCTTTGAGCTGGCGTACCAGACCTACTGCGGGGATTCAAACCACCGACCTTCGGTTTGTAAAACGAGTACGCTACCGACGGCCACCATCGTTTTAATTCCTCTTATAATTAAATATTTCGTTTCAAACCACAAAAAAAATATTTTTGCTGAAATTAGGAGCACCAAACATTCCGTTTCAAAACGAATTCGAATGAAATGTTTAAATTCGTTTTCCGGAACACGGCCGAATATGATGATAATTTTTTTCGAAAACAATGATATATATTCTAGAAGTCCGAAACAGTATTTTTTAAATAATTTAAAACAGGGACCGCAAATGTGGGTATGAAAAAAATCTAAGTGAAAAAAGTGGTTTATATGAGAGTGCAAGCCGCAGTATGTAATAAGTAAAAGTTTTTCAATTCTAATTCTTTCTAATCAATAAAGAATAATTATTTCATAATTTTTTGTAAATATTATAAGAGTCACGGTTCCTGATTTAAAATAATAATTTACTTATAAACACTTAATTTGACCGTAATCAAGATTTTGCCTTTGGAACGTTTACAGTCGACTTTTTTATACTACCCCATATATTCCTTTCAGAAACGTCGAATTCGATTTCCTAATCTATCACCTAAGAACTGTACTAAAAGCGATTTTCAAAACCAGTCTAAAGGCTGGCTACAAACTATTGATGATTTAGCATTAATTTCTTTTTAAAAAAAAAATTAAATTCAAAATTTGACACTTTATCGTACTCAGTAAAAATTAAAAAACGTTTTTCAATTTTAAAAAAAAGAAAATTAAATTAATTTTACACTATCTGGGTAGTAAAGGGAAGGTTTTTTTAAAATAAAAAAGTTTTAAAAAAAAGAAAAAAAAAATTTTTTTGTAAATTTGGATAATAAATTTATTGAAACTTGAAATTTATTTATATTTATGTCAATTTCACTCCTAAATAATACATAATATTAGATTTACTATTATGTATAGAATAAAAATAATAATAAATCTAAAGGTGCTTATAAAAATAGATAGATTTTATTAACAAAATGAAATACTTGCCACTAAAGGGGTAGTTTGAGCTAAGCAGTGTATTATTAATTTTTATTTACTTATATAATTATAAAGTAGTAGAAGTTAATTCTAAGTTATAAAAGGTTTGTAGCCAGAGCGACGTAGGAATTCAGGCTGGTTAAGCATATTAAGTTTGTGCAAATGTATTTAAATGCCCTCTAAGTTTTTACCTTCGCTGGAGACTCCAAAAATTGCCTCAGGAGAGCAAAAGAAAACAAAATATTTGTCTGTATGAACACCCATGTCTTGAAGATTCATAGAGCTTGGGTTACCATCCTTGAGATTTAGACTACTTCTATATGCAGGCATATCCAGTCTATTTTCATTTTTTTTCGCCTCGTCCCATGACTCTCTCTCTTCCAGCACAAAATCGTTTTAAAGAACAATACTTTCCAAAATTTCAAAATTTAGTTTGTTTGGATAAAATATGTCAAATATGATTATAATTGGATAAAAATCGGATACAATCTCAATATAGCATTTTATAGGGCACGAATCACCTTGATAGTGAAAGCATACATAAGCATGGCATAGTTGGTAGAGCAAAGGTTGCGCCATGTTTTATGCCAATACTCAATGTATTTAGAAAAGTTTATATATAAGTATCGATCTTTATATATGTCGAATTTGTATTCAATTTGGTGCTCAACAACTTATTTGAACTAGTTCTTAAATGCTACATCAATCTAATGGCCTCTTTATTGGTCCTCTGAGCCCTTTTAGCTGGTGTCTCAGTATTTTTTCAAGCATTTTAGCGGCATAGCCAAGATCTCGGCAAAAATGTATGTCTTGAGATCGTCAATAGTCTAAACTTTCCTAAAAAAAAAGAAGTCCCAAGGGGTAAAATTTGGTGATCTGAGTGTACAGTCAGTTTCGCCTTTTTATGACGTCACACCTCCAAGATGAGCAGTATGGCAACGTCTTGTCGAGGGCCGTAACTATCCAGACATTTTTACGCACTTGTGGCTCGAAATAATGAGTCATGATCCACCGATAGACATATCCATCAACGATTTTGCTTGCTCTGCAGAAAAATACTCCCATGATGGTTTTGCCGCTAGTGCCGCCTCACACAGTCACTTTTGATTCACTGGTATTTCATCGATCTACAATGGATTCTTCTTTTCTCGATTAGCAATATGGCAACATCTTGTTAAATCCGGTAACTATCCAGAGATTTTTGACACCCTTGTGGGGTGACATAATGAATCTTCATACACACTTGACCATTTCCATCGATGCTCTGAAGAAAAATATACCAATGAGAATTTTTGCGCGAATGCCGGCCAAAAGAGTCACTTTTAGTTAAATGTTATTTCATCGATATGGTATGGAGTCTCCTTTTCTCGAATAAGGCAATTTTACTTATTAAGATAGGGGGAAGTGAATCTCATTCGGTGGGTTTTGCGGGCTGGACCCCCCCAGAAGTACACAGTTTTTTATTCTAATAGCTGATACATATATATATATATACACTTCCAAGTGAAGAGCCCCGCCCTTAAGACCAAACCTCGCATTCGCGCAGTTTGCTGCCCAAAATCAGGCTCAAACTTTCTAACGACTTTTTAGCCACCTTGTTTCGATGTGACGTCACTCATGATTTAAATTGTACTGAGATGACATTTTAAAAACGTCTCCACTCAAGTCAATCGCTTGATAAATATCAAAGATATTCAATGTTTGCTTGCTGACGTAAAAGATGGCGCACCTTATATGTGTGCTGCTATAAAGTTGCCTTATAATGTGATGTTAAAGGGTAGCCCAAAGTAGATCCTTCCGAACCTTAACATTCGCCATACTTTTTTGTTCTTTTGCTATTTTAAAACTTTTTTTAACTATACTTAGCGTAATTCCCTAAGCTCTGTAATCTCAAGCTCGAAAATCTTCACCTTTAGACGCCAATCTGGCAGAAATGAATGACATGTCCTTATGCCACTTAAGTGTGCCACTCAAATAGCTACGACTCCAATTAACTTCGCACTCTTGGGTCTATCTAAACGTATGCCATCTTTTGACATTTATTTTCTACTGTGCTGCTTTTGTTTTCTGCCATTTTGATATCAGACTATTAGCAGCCGGCGGCCATTTTGTGGCAAGTAAAATGCCTCTCCCTATCTAGAACAAACCTATCATGACCCACTCACGACCCGACGGCATCAATTCCGACAAGCATGCCGACAACGACGACGACGTCGACTCTTGTCAGACAATGCACTTTATTTTTTGTCTTACTGTCTGCCACATCGTTTAGACCAAGTATATTAACACTTTAAGCATAATACCAAGTGCCCATTACCAGGACGAACAATAGCAACATTTTCAAGTGTAAATAGCCGCAAAACAACCGAGGTAGGTACTAAAAACAAAAAAACAAAAAAAAACGAGTGCTTACACGGACACGCGCAGCCACACACATATACAAATTGTATAGACGTATACGTATTTATGCCCCTTGGCTATAGCCAGCCGTACACCGAGTAGCCCGTCTTAGCCAGGCATAAATAATGCTAAATATGCAACGTGTTAACAACGCCTTCGGAATTAACCAACATTCGACAGACGTCAGACCCTAGACCCCAGACTTACGAACAAAGTCAGCCGACACCTTGGAACGCGTTGTGGTCATAACTTTTCAGCCACATGCAGTTAACAAGTAACCACCAAGAACTTCTGTGGACGGGCTTAAATGTTTCAGGCTAATCGTAGACTCTGCTACGTGTAGTGTGTATTTATAGAACCGATGGCAATAGCAACGTGCGGCATTAAGGAAGCAGCACTAACCATAACTAAAACTAGCAAGGATAAGCTAAGGATGACTTCAAATGTCGAATGGTAAATGCCCTCAAGAAGGCATTAAGCTGTCTGACATTAAGAGCTATGAGCTTGCTTTTAACAGCTTTTTAAGAGCAACGATGCATTTGCTTGGAAGAGCTTCAAGAGATAACACAAAACGGACTTGAATGCCAGGAAAACGTAAAATATATCAGTTCTCAATTATCATTCAAAGTATCAAAGACAGACAAACACGGTTTGTTTATAAAATGAGCCGGGGTAAGTAGATTTAGATGCAAAAAAAGTTGTATATTATATATGGACGAAAATAAGCGAAGCGGATAACTTTTTATATTCCTAACTGATACTTTTTTTTTTAAATTCAGTATATTTAAGGATAATGAATATTTTTCTTTCTTTGAGAATTTTTGACATTTTGTAAAATTTTGTATTTATTGAAAAAAAAATTTTTTTTTAATTTTAAAATTTTCTGAAGGACCCCAAATATATATATAATTATAAAAAAAAAATGAAGCTTAAATTTTGCTTTAGTTACGTTTAAACATAAAAACATCTTTGGCTTTTAAAAATTCAAGTGAAATCGTATTCAATCGGAAATAATTAAAAATTGCGTATACGCAATGTTGCCTTAAATGAATGGTAAGGTTAAACGTGGAGTATCAGCTTTGAACAAGCATTTGTCGATTTTTAACCAAAAAATTTCGCAATTTAGACCAATTTGCAATGGTCACTATTGTATATAAAAAAATTGCGTATACGCAATGTAGCCTTAAATGCATGGTAATGGTAGAGGTGAATAGATCGATCAAAAATTTTTTCCAAATGTTATCATTACCAAATATCTCAAGTTTTAGCTCTGAACAAGCATTTCTAGATGTTTTACCAAAAATTTCGCAATTTAGACCAATTTGCAATGGTCACTATTGTATGTATAAAAATTGCGTATACGCAATGTAGCCTTAGATGGTAGTGGCAGACGTGGATAGATCGATGCAAAATCGTTTGCAAATCTTTACCAAATATCTCACGTTTCAGCTCTGAACAAGTATTTTTCGTTTTTTTACCAAAAATTTCGCAATTTAGACCAGTGTTTAAAAGTCACTACATATAGTATAAGTAGGCAGCCAATAAATGTAAGTTCTTAAAATGAGGGACGATAAGATAAAACTCGATAGAAGCGCTCGATTTTGACAATTTATAAGATATTTATGCAGATAAAATAAATATAAACACTGCGTCAAAATATATTCAAGGTCAAAAGTCACAAAAAAAACAAAATTTGTATACTAGTGCTATAATTTACAAATATTCTAAATTTTGCATCGCATCTTCTTATATCTTATATCAGTACTAAGATATATTTCGTTCATTTTTAGTGCTGGACTAACCTAGACGACATGATGTTTACTATTTAATAAATGTTATGTGCGATTTTGAAAGCTTAACTGGATATAAACCCTTTCAATGGCCAGCTCTTAACAAAAAATGACAAATTTTACATAAAAATGCATAAACCCTTCCAAAGATTCCAAATAAGAGAGGGAATAGAACGAAAACAAACACATATATCAGCAAAAGGACTGCCATCTGCTAGGGGTTAGAAATAGGCGGTTTTTCTTCTATATTTTTTTTGGCCAACCACGCACACTACTAACTCATAAAAGCAACTGCGTCTTTGTGTATATGTGTATTTATACTGTATAGGACTATTTGTCTTTAGTTTAAGTTGGCAAGTTTTTGTTCTGTTGCGTTAAAGTTTATTTTTGTTCAAAATTCCAAGTCAGCCAGTCGCCATTTACTAACACATACACATATACATATTTAGGCCAAAAATATGGTTTAAATGTGTGCGTATTTTTATGGGCATTTGTGTTAGTAGTTGCCCATTCAGAATCAGACCGTTTTATATACACTTGTTTTTGTTGTTGTAGTGCTGCCATTCTTTTTGCCTGGTTGACTGCCTTGGATGGTTTGGTTAACGTCAAATAGCTTTCGGGTACAAGACAATTGAGACACACACTCACACTAACGCTCGGGAACACACAGATACAACACTAGTAAAATATAATGCACAAGGGCAGCAGCTAGTCAGCTAAGCGACAAAAAGGTTACAAAGATTTCATGCCTGACTGCATACAGCTTCTAACTGCCAAACACATACAAATATAAACACACATAGATACTACAAGCAGGGACGGATACAGGGGTACGATCAAGGGGGTCCATACCCATTGGTAAGACCACAACAAGTTTAAAAATTATCTGCCAAAGCGAGGAAGCAAACAAAATTGAGAGGGAACAGAAAAAAAGTAGCAGAGTTTCAAAATTGACCGCAAGAGGGAGCCAGTAACAAACGATGAAAACTTTTAAGATATTTAAAGATATAAGTTCTAAGGTTAAGCTCAAAACGAAACTCGATAGTGTTTAACTTAATGATTTGCTCGCTAGATGGCGCAAGCAACAAAACATTCAATCACATCTCGACCGATTTTTCCGCAATTTCGTTTCATGAAACGATTGTTTGAGCTGAAATCCATCTGGTTAAAACGGTATTGCGTTAACATAGAGGAATAGTTTTGAGATAATTTTTTCGAATCACCGGAAAAGTAATAAATGTACAATTATAATACCTAAGAGTACTTATAAACAGTTGTCAAATAAGCTAAAGATCTCATAATAAATGATAAAAAGCTAAAATTTTAAAAGTCTAAATTCGCTTGAAACTTTTGCACCCCATTAAAATTATTAACTAGAACTGTCTATGAACACACTAGACACACACACACACACAGTCACACTTATAAAGCGCTACATACACACACAAACACATAGGCCAACAAATATGCGACATATCCTGACTAAACACAAAACACATAGGCGGCAACTTTTTATGCACGGTCACACAAAATGGCGACTGCTGGCATGCTGCCTATCAATGTATGAGTGAGCGAGCGTGTGTGTCTGCGATTTCCTTGAAAAATTGCTACATTTTTAAATTGAAATTTCAGACTGCAGCATACAAGCCAACAAACGAGCTGACAATGCTGCTTCCAAGCCTCCGAGCTAGACTGCCAGTGTTGCCAGACTTGCCGACTTGCTCAGCTTTACACTCACGTTTTGTTATTTATTATTTGTGGGTTTATTATACTCGCTACTGCGGTTGTTTCTCTGACTTCCGCTTTTCTTCTTTTTTTTTTTTTTGAACAGACTGACAGACAGGGAGTCATTTTTTATACAATTTGCTGCTGTTGCCACTGCCGTAACATTTGGCGCCGCAATACAAAGCGCAGCTAATCAACGTTACATTACGTATACGCCACTTGAGCCAGCAGCGAGACGTTCTCTTACATGTAGTATTTTAACTGCGGTTTTTATTTCAGAATACACTTGCAGATAGTATATAAAAGGCATTAAGGAATGCCCGCGTGAATAGAATTTTATGAGTTTAAGCTAAAAAATTCTGTTTCTTGGTTAATTAAAGTTTTGTAACGTACTACTATAATGCTCACTTGTTTTTAAATATCAGAGTTGCGTTCCTAATCACAAAGTTGCCGTATCAAAATATTATCATAAGTTTAAAAATTTTACTTAGTTTCAAAATTATGCAAAAGATTTATTTTAAGTAGAATACAAAAAATATATTAATTTTGTTAGCAAAAAGCTACGACTCTTGAAAAATAAAATATAAATAATAATGAAATTTGACATTTTTAGATTATTTAAATTTATTTAAAAGACAGAAAACAAAAATATTATTGTTTTTATATTATATAGCATCAGCAAGGGGCTCCGCCTACCTATTTCTAGAATTTTAAAAAATTTCTTACCAAATAATACCTTTACCTGCATACAGTTGATTTTTATTTTTTAACCACGTTTTGGTTTCGATAACACTTTGATACATTCGATACTTTGCGTGAAAAATGTGTCTATGCGGGTATACAGAGATATGTATCTTATATAAATGTGTGTCTATGCATCTATGTAGCTATGTATCTATGTATCTATATATCAGTGTATCTATGAATCCCTGTATCTATGTAAATATGTATATACGTATCTATGTCTCTATATATGTATGTATGTATCCATGTATCCATGTATCTAAGTATCTATGTATTTTTTTATGTATCTATGTATCTATGTAGCTGTATCTAAGTATCTATGTACCTATGTATCTATGTACTCATGTATCTATGAACCTGTGTATATTTTAATTATATGTGTATCTATGTATATAAGTATCTAAGTATCTAAGTATCTAAGTATCTAAGTATCTAAGTATCTAAGTATCTAAGTATCTAAGTATCTAAGTATCTAAGTATCTAAGTATCTAAGTATCTAAGTATCTAAGTATCTAAGTATCTAAGTATCTAAGTATCTAAGTATCTAAGTATCTAAGTATCTAAGTATCTAAGTATCTAAGTATCTAAGTATCTAAGTATCTAAGTATCTAAGTATCTAAGTATCTAAGTATCTTAGTATCTAAGTATCTAAGTATCTAAGTATCTAAGTATCTAAGTATCTAAGTATCTAAGTATCTAAGTATCTAAGTATCTAATATCTAAGTATCTAAGTATCTAAGTATCTAAGTATCTAAGTATCTAAGTATCTAAGTATCTAAGTATCTAAGTATCTAAGTATCTAAGTATCTAAGTATCTAAGTATCTAAGTATCTAAGTATCTAAGTATCAGTATCTAAGTATCTAAGTATCTAAGTATCTAAGTATCTATTAGTATCTAAGTATCTAAGTATCTAAGTATCTAAGTATCTATATCTAAGTATCTAAGTATCTAAGTATCTAAGTATCTAAGTATCTAAGTATCTAAGTATCTAAGTATCTAAGTATCTAAGTATCTAAGTATCTAGTATCTAAGTATCTAAGTATCTAAATATCTAGGTATCTAAGTATCTAAGTATCTAAGTATCTAAGTATCTAAGTATCTAAGTATCTAAGTATCTAAGTATCTAAGTATCTAAGTATCTAAGTATCTAAGTATCTAAGTATCTAAGTATCTAAGTATCTAAGTATCTAAGTATCTAAGTATCTAAGTATCTAAGTATCTAAGTATCTAAGTATCTAAGTATCTAAGTATCTAAGTATCTAAGTATCTAAGTATCTAAGTATCTAAGTATCTAAGTATCTAAGTATCTAAGTATCTAAGTATCTAAGCATCTAAGTATCTAAGTATCTAAGTATCTAAGTATCTAAGGATCTAAGTATCTAAGTATCTAAGTATCTTAGTATCTATTTATCTATGTATCTATGTATCTATGTATCTATGTATCTATGTATCTATGTATCTATGTATCTATGTATCTATGTATCTATGTATCTATGTATTCCTGTATCTATGTATCTATGTACCTATGTATCTATGTATCTATGTATCTATGTATCTATGTATCTATGCATCTATGTATCTATGTATCTATGTATCTATGTATCTATGTATCTATGTATCCATGTATCTATGTATATTTGTATCTATGTATCTATGTGTCTATGTGTCTATGTGTCTATGTATCTATGTATCTATGTATCTATGTATCTATGTATCTATGTATCTATGTATCTATGTATCTATGTATCTATGTATCTATGTATCTATGTATCTATGTATCTATGTATCTATGTATCTATGTATCTATGTATCTATGTATCTATGTATCTATGTATCTATGTATCTATGTATCTATGTATCTATGTATCTATGTATCTATGTATCTATGTATCTATGTATCTATGTATCTATGTATCTATGTATCTATGTATCTATGTATCTATGTATCTATGTATCTATGTATCTATGTATCTATGTATCTATGTATCTATGTATCTATGTATCTATGTATCTATGTATCTATGTATCTATGTATCTATGTATCTATAAATCTATGTATTTATATATCTGTGTATCTGTGTATCTATGAGTCCTTGTATCTATGTAAATATGTATATACGTATCTATGTCTCTACATATGAATCTATGTATCTATGTATCCATATGTATTTTTATATCATTGTATCGACGTATCTATGTATTTATGTATCAATGTATCTATGCATTTTTGTATCTATGTATGTATGTTTCTATGTATCTATATATCTATGTATCTATGTAGCTATATAGCTATGTTTTTATATATCTATATATCTATGTATCTTTGTATTTATGTATCTATATATCTACGTACCAATGTACCTATATATCTATGCATCTGTGTAACTATGTATCTATGCATCTATGTAAATATCTCTTGGCCGGAATGCACTTTTTAAAAAAAAGTGTATATGGTATTCTTCTGTCACGTTCTGCCTCGTGCTCGGGTATGCCAAAGTCGTTCACGTCCGCCTTTAGATACGCATTTTTTTTTTAATTTCAAATTATAGACATGCTTTATGTATAACACTCAAATTGTTGGCCATCATAAGTCGCAAGGCAAGAAGGAATATATATATATCAGAGAGTATAAGTATATAATATATAGTCGTATATACAATAAAATAAACTCAAATGAAGTGGAATGAACTGTCCCTGCGGTGTTTCGCTTTTGTAGCTTGCAATCTCTGTTACTCTACTCAAAGTGCTCATTAGAGCCAGTTAAGGCCCTGGCTAACGAGTAAAAGTCAAGTTATTTGTTCCAAGTGTTTGCTGGCTCATTAGTTGCCTATGCCAATTGTATTGACAGAGACAAAGACGAAGAAGAAGAAGAAGAACTTTTACACTTGGCTTTAAAGACAACATTTTCATTGCTTTCAATTAACACTTAAGCCCAAAGACAAGCAATTAAGTCCGACCAAAGCCTGTCAAGTCATTAGCCTTAAACGTTAATTGAAAATCAAGCCAAAACGGGTCTAGAGTTTGGTGTTTTAATTGATGAACTAATTGGGTTAGTTAACACTGTCAACATTGAAAATCAATTCGAAAATGAAATTTTAAGATAAACACAATTAACATTTTCATAAATCAAACATTTTCAAAATGCCACAAAAAGCAACAACAAATAACGAGACAAAGATAAACATTAACTCGCAAAATGTAGGCGACCGAAGTACACAGAAAGAAAAGTTGAGTGAGTACAAACAATTTGTATGTAATTGATCAACAAGCGAGTCTAGCAGAGTAAGAGTGTATGAAGAAGTTTAAAATTTATGTAAAAAAATATTTGGAAATTTATGAGTAAGCTGTGACATCGTCATGCGCTAAATAATTTAGAGAAA